>JARFOC010050222.1:0-20578 GCA_031763485.1 Osmoderma eremita | reverse complement strand
GAAGGTTGCAATTGTCCACCCGGCAACTCTTTGGACGAAGAAGGAAAATGTATTGCCGTGGAAAAGTGCAAGTGCAAGTTGAACGGAGTTTATTTCCCTTCGAATTTCCAGATACTGAAAAGTTCGCATGAATTGCTGTAAGTATCCGAAAGATGCGTGGAGTAAGTTTTTTTTAGTCTGACGTTATCGTGTATATCCTTTAGCATTTACTATATCAACTCTCCATAAATTCTGGTTGCTTCACCAATCAATGAACAGTAGTAGATGGTTGTACAATATTTAAAAGCGGTGATGGAGAAGTTATTCAAAATTACCGTCCAATATCTATGCTATTTAGTATGTCAGAATGTTAGTGTAGTTAGTGTGTTAGTGTATAAAAACGCAATTTTGCTAGTTCCACCAACTTGCGTAATAGTCAGTATTCATAAGTATTTGATTGAGTGGCATTCAAACTGTCACTTAATTTTTAACTGTTATAAAGTAAATTCTCTTTACGGCTGCACGACTTTGTGGGACAAGTTGCGGGAGTTTTAATAGACTTTAAAGGTACCGGAAAAATTGCAAGAACTTTAATTATGAAGAAAGCGACTGTGAATGTTACAATTAGCAATAAATATTATCCCTACAAACCGAGGTATCCTCAAACATTGTAGGAACGGGATTGCGTAAATGATTTTGCATTTTGTTTAGAAGTTCAGGGTAATATTGATGTATTGATGTAAATAAAATATTTTTTAGAAATGACCTTCTAAAAAATATTTTATTTACGGATGAAGCAACTGTTAATACAAATGGTGGTGGTCGTATGAAAATGACTTCAAAATTTTGTGTAAAAATCTGAGGTTCCAGCGAAAAACGCCTTTTAAGTGCTCTGAGAGATTAGAGCAAATTTGAGGTTTCCGAAGAACGCACCCATAATGATACACATAACACTGAACCGTTACATACTTACACGGTTACTTTATTTCATTACTAATCTAACCTTACTTATTCTTTCTTAAATTTTACTCAATATTTTCGCAAATATATCTGCAATATTTTCATTTGTATCTACTTTAACAACATCAATAATGCCTTCTACGTAACACTCATTTACAAAGTGGTAGTGTACTCTATACTTAGAAATTAACAGATCAATTTTCGGGAAATCTTTAATTGTGTCTTTAACCTGTCTAATAATCGCGGATAGAAAGTTCTTTTTCAATTCTTTTATACGGTCCTGTCGCTATTTGTCACTTTTCTATTACCTTTGTCTTGTTTTATATAACAACAATCTTTGTTTCTCAAACCTTTAATGATTTCTAAATTTGATTAATCTGCCTAAAGTTATCCATAATTTAATTAGCAATTAATTTTCTTTAACATCGGTGATCTCTAATCTGCTTAAAGTTATCCATAAATTTTATTTGTTCGAAAATTGCCATTCAGATAGATTCTGTTTATCACTAATACATGTACTTTTTTTGTGTACAGTACTTGCAGATCTGGTAGATGGGTATCGTCGGTTCCCATTAACAGCGAACAAAATAATATCCCGTCTGAAGAGGATTTGGCAAGGAAATGCAATAAATGGGAATTTACGCAATATACCGCTTGCCTACCAGGGGTGCAGGAAACGTGTCAGGTATGCCGATTCCGTGTCGAACAATGTCCTATCTTCGTATCGTCGTCACCAATCCACCCAATCATGATTGATTGAATTCTTCATTTCAGAACATGCACGATTATAGAATCGTAGCCCCGCAGGAATGCCTGGAAGGATGCCAGTGCGTGAATGGATACGTTTTGAATACTGTCACTAGGACCTGTGTTAAACCGGAGCAATGTCCTTGCTTTTATAATGGGAGAAGTTACGAAGAAGGCAACGTCGTTGATCAAAACGGTGAAAAGAGGTGGTAAGTATTGAGAAAACCTCCCACCTAAACTTTTTTTTGTCGATATTGATTTGTCTATTTAGAACTTTCGAAAAAGCTTTAAGGGATTACTTATTAGTAATTACTGATTATAATCAATACTAGAGCGGAAAACTACGCAATTTTATTACATCTTTTTAATGTGTCTAGGCATTGATGCCAATTACAAACTGACCAGTGACTAACTACGGGGCCTTGTCAGATTACAAAGTCACTTTAAACCGGCATTTAATTAGTGTATTCCAGGTTTCCTTCAAAGTTATTCTGTAAAATTTTAATCATTCAAAAGTTATACACAATTTTGGGTTTTATCCACTTTTTTGATAAACAGTGATGGGTAAGGTAGAGAGCTGTGAATAAAGTATTCGTCTTTAAATGTCAACCAATTCCATACAACAAGGCAAACTACATAAATCAAACGTTTTTCAGGTACCGGTTGTTTTGTTCCATCTACTAGATGTAGCTAAGCAACCATGGAAAACAACAACCCAAAATGGCCGAATTAAAATTTAATGTAAAATATTCCAAAGACGAATTTCAAATTTATATGATACGATATAATAATTCGCCTGATAGTCTTTTAAGTCCTTATATTGTATGTATAGCGCATATGTAAAAATTAATTTAGAAAATTGCGTTCCCTACATTTGGTTAACCCCTTTTCAAAGAGATCGTTAAGAGACCGTTGCAGCTGAACTTATCGATTTAATTAGAAAAGTCTATCTTTTGAAATGAGTCTATTTTTTAAAATGATGTGAAAAAATCTAATGCGATCACTTTCAATACGTGTATTTTTTTTTCAATTTGCTTAAAGCGGCAAATCCTAAAAGGTATGTAACATTACCAACCACTACGATTATTATTTTTAGTACTTGCAAAGGAGGCGCTTGGATCTGCAAAGATATACCACAAGGATGTCGTGAAGGTGATACTAAAATAGTAGATGATAAAAAGTGGTAAGTATAAGTATTGTAGTGGTTTTTCTTTAGTTGAAAAATATATTGGTTGTGATCAAGGTATGACATTTGATGTTAAAATTGTATGTTAAAATTCACTTTATTTAACGAGTAAGTATTTTTGGGGATTGATATGCCCTGTAAAAATAGTTTAGGGAATTAAGTACATGCCCCGGAATATTCGTTGGCTAGTTGTTAATTTTTAGAATATTTAGAAAGTGTAACAGAGTAAATGGCTTCCATGTAAACAAAATGGTAAAATTGAAGATATATAGCGGTGGGTAAAAATGTGAAACGACCTAAATATCGTTAATAAAGATATTGAAATGAAACTTTACACGTGAAAATAAGCGACAAGAGGCTATCTAATGTATACACTCAACGTCTTCTCTTCCTTTGACTTTTGTTATTCATCTTTTATATTTTTATAAATAAAATTACTTCATACTCGATTTTACTTAAAATTTGTTGCTTTCTGAAAAATTTTGTAACAATAATATGTGTACTTATTCTTATGTATCACGCAGGAGCAATAAGAGAATATCTGACCTCAGGCAATGATAATATTTTATTACTGGCAACGTGATGTTTTACTTGCACCCAAACAAGTTTGTATTTAATCTGGAAAGATATACAGTCGCAAATACAGATTGTAGGACCGGCTCCGGTAAAATACTTCTCATTCGTTCGTTCGTTCGTACTTCTCTGTCAAATACTTCAGCATGAATACATGATTTGTACGTACAAAAAGGTATTTATTGAGAATTAATACAGGGATTAATTCTCAATAAATACCTTTTTGTACGTACAAATCATGTAACATACCTCAAATTATTAACCACTGCAATAATCGAGTTGAAGAACTATTTTGGAGATAATGTTTGAAATATAATGAAACCGAAAACACAAACAAACAACAAATTGATAGAAGACTAAAGCAATGGAATCAGAGCGGACTCGAATCGACTGAAATTGACAGTTAACATTGCAGTAAACATGGAAAAAACAGTTACCAGTGGTCGCATTTATCAGGCATACCGATGAGTAACCGGTGGAGAAAACTGCTTTGACATTAGTCAGATTTTCTCGACTGGTTAATCGCTGGTAAGTCTGCTAAATACGCCCACTGATATTTCATTTTATCTAACATAAATCCATTGCGCAAAATTACATACTTTTTGCAAATTTCAGCCTATCGTAAGCCCATGTATTTTCTCCCATCTTTTCCACCGCTGTGTTCTTAAAATGAATTGACTATAGTTGATGTTCGTAAAAAGTCATTGGGATGTCGACTATCTCCGGCTAGGTTGAAGTTCAAATCTTGCTTCGATCAATCGCAATCGTTTTGCGGAGTTTGTGGTGATGATTGCGGAAAATATTCTATCAAATGTTTAATTGTTTAGGTTTTTCATCAACTCTTTTTAATAAAAAAGAAATTATTTTTAAACACAATTAGCCGCTTAAGAAAGGCCCGTTTTTCTCTGAAATCAAAAAAAAGAGGAATAGTACAAACTTACTCGCTCCCTCTAAACATACAATTGCATCTACAATTTGCACATTTTTTCCGATGTTAGCGTCTGTAACAACAATAACTGGAAGTGTACCAAACCTCATTGTGCCATTTGGGGCGACTCACACATTAAAAGATTCGACGGGCTACGAATCGATTTCCAAGGTGAATGTTCCTATATTTTAGCGGAGGGAAGTTTGAATGGAAACGTATTCAGTATCGTTTTGGTGGTATGTTTAAAACAAAAGTAGACGATGATTTGATGTTTCTTTTTTAACTTATTGTTCTTCTTTAGAATGAAATTTGCAGTCATACAGGGGCTACGTGCTTAAAATCCGTTACCGTAAGTGTCACTGTAGATAAAATATCGGAAAGCATTACGCTGATTAAAAATGGTGAGCTACCCAGCACTAAGGGATACCAGAAAATAACGGTGATCGATAAGTACCTGTTCGTTGAAGTTGAACTGGCAGTTATTGGACTTAAATTTATATGGGATTTTAATACTTGGGTATCAATAAGATTGGATGACGATGTGTGGAGAAAAGACGTAAGTATTGTTTTTTTTTTTCTTCGTTCTTATTTTGACATGCAAAATTAGCGGTATAACGTCGATTAGGGAAGTATAGAAGCAAAAATACATCTTCTATAGAGAATTGCATGAAGGGAAAGGCGCCCGCACCAATGAATGTTGCTCTAGTGACAGTTTTTAGGGTGACCACAGCAAATCATAAATATCTCGAAAAATATTTTACTCTGCTTTTCACCTTTGAAATCATGGCCGAATCGCTCATCTTTTGGTGTGTAAGCAAAAAATTGTCACGTCGTCGAAAGGGGCATATCATGGTGCGGGAGAAATTGAGATTCGATTAACTTACTCATTGGCCTCCAGTAACTCTAAAACCATTATAGCTAAAACAGCGACAATCAATTCCTCTTCGAAAGACGCTTCTTTTGGTACATACAAATAATTTGTTAAATTAAACATGTGTTTATTTGCTTCCATATATTTTATTTAAAACTTATAAGTTTGTGCAGTTATTTGCCAAATTAATAATTTTATAAATATCATTGGATAACTAATTGCCCCGAGATAACTGTTTTTAAGGTAAGTGGTCTTTGTGGAATATTCGACAGACAACATATCAACGCTCCAGTTTCAAACGCCGAACAAATATTGAACTTTGTGGATATATGGAGAGTGGATCTTCAATGCCCAAAATCTAAACCAAATGGTGTAAGTATACTTTTATTTTTGAGCGTCAAAATTACTTCGATTTCTATTATTTTGTGCTCAAATCAATTTCTTTGATTCAAATAGCCGTAGATTATTTCTCTTGCATTTAGATACATATTTAGTTACTATAAATGAATCATTTAACGGAATTTCTTGAATAATAGGATTTCTTATGTCCAACACTGTTTACCGCAACTGTTCAATATGACCTCCAAGTTATACACCGCATTATAGGTATAGCATTTCTAATTGAATTGTAGCAATTTACTCCCTAACATTGTCTTCCAATTCTTCCAGCTTTTGTGATCGTATTCTGAACACTAAATTTTTTAAGTAACCCCAAAACTACGTGTGATAGTAGTTGTCATGACGAAACTTTTGATTTACATAGATACACGAAAATCCCATTTTTATGAAAACTAGGATTCAATCCCTACTTGTAATTATTTCAATTTCCCAAACTGTTTAAGAACTTAAAGTATATCCCTTACTTTGTGACAACTCTGGTATTTCACGGATTCTTTCCTCTTAAGTGCCTTTTAGGTGTTTATAACAATAACATCCAGGATGTTTCTTTTTCCCTGTCTTTCTTCTTTAAATAGATTTCTTCAGATTTCACCTATCGCTCTAGTAAATTTGGTCACCTGAACTTCCGTCATTGTTAGTTTCATTTAATATTAAAACTGTAAAGGATCGTGAAACTTAGATACCATTGTGACAGTTAAAGTCAACACCTTTCAAACCTACAGAGAAATTCTGATACAAACTCTAATGCAAAATGCTTTAACCTATATCTTCATCTCCTTCAAAAATACATGACTCACGCATTCAAGTACGAATGGTAACGGCAATTTTGTAGGATCAATGCGATGCAACTAGACGTACCTGGGCTGTCAGTGAATGTGGAGTACTGCAAGGTCCAATCTTCGCTCCGTGTCACTCGAAAGTTCCCGTTAAGAGTTACTACGACGTGTGCGTAAGCGATTCGTGCAAGTGCGACATCGGTGGTGACTGCGAATGCCTCTGTACAGCAATAAAAGCCTACGCCCAGCGATGTAACGACTTCGGTGTTCCAATAAATTGGCGATCGCAGAAAAGATGCCGTAAGCATATTTTTTAATTTAGCCTTTGTCATGGTGGTTACATATACGTAAATTTGATAATGTACAGCCGTCCAATGTCCCGAATATACTAAATACGATCCCTGCATGTCCGCGTGTCCACCGAAAACCTGCAAAACATTACATCAGAGACAATGTGAGGATCTGTTCTGTACGGAAGGATGTGCTCCGCCACCACTATCACCTGGATATGTTTACCTGGACGATAGCTATCGGATTGTTGTGGAGGAAAGGAATTGTCCTGGAAGTGAGTACACGAATCAGTCTTTTCAACTTTTTAAAAGTGGGCAAATGAAAATCACATATGAAATTCGTATCACGATTGTTATTTATGGATTTATGGATGTCATTTTCTCTGTTTTCGTATTCCGTTCGTTCAAGTTATGTAGCTTTAAAGATAATATGGTATTGAATAATTTGGTAGTACTGGATTGCAACAGTTTACCGTTAAATATTGGATACATTTTTATTAAACTATCCCGAAGTAAAATTTTTGATATGGATTTGCAATTACCGTCACGTTTATGAACGCAGTGGTGAGAATAGAGACAAAACATAATATTCAAAAGTCTGCCGGAGTTTATATTTCTTTATATCATTCAAACAACGTGATTCGTCCTGAAAAGTTCCATGAACACACGATCCGTGTTCGTCGCCAAAAAAGCCTAAGTTTTTAAATCACTTTAAACTTTGAATGCATTACAAACTCCCGCAGAATAATAATAAATTCAGATACCGATTTTTAAATTAATCCATCAATTTTCGATATATTTTTGGTTTTAAGATAGTTTGATATTTAACGTATTACATTTTTAGATTTAATAGCATTCGATGAACCAGGTAAGTATTATTGTACAACAATATGTCAAAATATATGAATAATACCACTACCATTATTGTTTCAGCCGTCATCCCCACTGAGAAACCACCTCCACCAGAAGTATGTGATCCAAACAAATGTTTGCAGCTGACATGTCCGAAAGACACTATCGAAGCTCAGATAGATGGCCAGTGCTGCAAATCCTGCCAGCACAAAACTAAATGCATTGTGAGACGGGAAAACGGAGACATATTATTGAAGGAGGTAAAATGAAACAAATCTAGTTTTATATAAGTTATTTAGATGTATTGCAAGATAGTTTTCTTACAAATAAATAAGTTGATAATCGTTACATTATCTTTGTTAATATTTAGCCCGGTGAAACTTGGACGGAAGGTTCCTGCAAAACATGTACTTGCGTGGGCAACGCGGACTATAGGTACTGTTCACAATGCAAGAGTAAGGTGTGCACCGAACTGGAAAATAAGGACAAGATTACGGAGGACACTTACTATGAATTCAAGAGAGGAGAGTGCTGTTCGAATTTAGAACCTGTAGCATGCGTATACAACGGTAAAATATACAAGTATGTATTTCATTTCCATTTGCTCAATTCTATCCCGCATTGATCTGATACAACCATACACCTGCTAAATTTGTGTTAACAATGTACGTTCTCAAATCTTAATTCGTATTCTAAACTGTCAGGGGTTACTATTGATTAAGTTTTAGTGGCATATCCATATTGATAACCTTTGTAAATACAATCTCGATGTATTATGTTTGGTTTATAAATCCCAATTTAATTTTTTTAATGCTATTCGGCATAAGGCACGCCAAACAGTTTATTTATTCTCACCGGCTCATAAAACTCCCTATTTCCCAAGAATTTAACTCTTTTAAATTGTATTGTAAGTTATAAAATACCTATATAGCCTGACAATGTAAAAATCTGCAATTCTTAAATAATTTTAAACGAAGAGTAAGATTACATTTGTTAGCACTATGTTGTTATTCTATTGTGGATTCTTTAAATAGTATGGCGTTTCTTTCTTTATTTTTTACTCTTTCACGGTGACGTTATTTTGTCTAGATTTTGCCATAGATTTCATAGAATATCCCATCGTTTCTAAGCACTCTCTTCATTTAGGTACTGCATCTCTTTTTTATTTTACAATAGGGCAGGAGAAATCTGGGACGTAGGTGAATGCCTGTCCGTTCAGTGTGTCATAGATCCCCAAACTCGATTACCTGTTATGATTCACGTATCTCCTAAATGTCAAGAAACGTGTCCAATTGTAAGTGCTAATGATAGTTAACTGTAACACCACAAAATATCCGTCGTGTGAATATTTACGTTGCAGGGATTTATATACAAGAAACTCCGTAATTCGTGTTGTGGATATTGCGTCCAAGACAGCTGCGTCTACGAAGGTAAAGCCAGAAGACTAGGTGAAGAGTGGTTCTCGAAAGATGGATGTGTTTCCTACAACTGCGAACTCGTCGGAGGTCAATACCAAGTATATTCGCACGAAACAATGTGCCCCGTTATCCGATATTGTTCCGGGCAAATACGGAGGGGTCGTTGCTGCGAATATTGTGATACCTTCGAAATGTTTACGTGGAGAAATGAACCGCTTCGCTGTAGTTTAAATCCCGTTCCAATTTGATGGAATGAAATTGTTTTGTTGTACCTACATTTAGATGTACCACATACCGATAGGTATGAAATGTATTAAAAAACAAAGTTTTAGATTTATAAAGTGGTTTACAATTAATAAATATCTGCCATGTTTTATTGTTTCTTATTGTGCAAATGTAGCAACTAATTATTCTTTTTTAGATCGAATTATTTATTGTCCAAAATTATTTTGCATATTCAGGTACATATTCAGTATAGGTACTCAGTACATTAGAGACATTTTCTTTTCAAATAAAACACTCTGTATATTGAAAACGGAGACTTCCACGGCCAGAGTCAGCGTAAGATAAACGTGTTCCGGGTAACATAGCTTATTTTTATTTTTTGTTTTTACACAGATATGATTCTTTATTTTCTAAACAGATACATAATATTATATAACCATTATCACTTTTTTCTTTGCTGTTAAAATTACGTTTAAATTGTTTTATTAATATTGTTAATTAGTGAATGATATGAAATACGATATGACTAATTGCGTAATGAATTTATAGCTTTCGAAGTAACTGTACGTTCACATTGACCACATTCAAATTGTTGGGTGGATCACAATTTACAATTGACATTGGAATTAGTAGCAACCGCAAGGAAACAAAACATAATTGTCCTCTAGCTACCACGATCTGGTAAAACAATAGAGAATATACACTATATGGTAAGTTAAGCTAACGTAATATATGTTTCACACATCATTTATAGTGTTATTAGTGTGATACCTGCTTGAAGAAAAAAAACTGTATTTCTGAAAAAAAATATGTTTTAACAGATATACAATTTTTAATTTAGAAGTAATCAGCAATTGTTAAAATAGGTAGAGCAGTTCTACATTTTTGTTACTCTTTAATTTTTTTTAATTTGTATGTGACGAGTAAAAAAAATGTTTAATTTGTAATTTCTTGTCACTTTTTTGGTGTAAAGTAGTTGTGCTAAATAACAAACCTCAGTTGGTTTGATGTATAATGATATAAACAAAGAGAATAGTGTCGGCAATTTTTGAATGTATAAATGAAAATTTCGACGCTTTAAGTAATCAACATAATATTTCTTGCCTCAAAGATTTAATTCTGTTTTATAAGGAAGATTTGATAAGTCCTGGCTTCGTTATTGACGAATATTTACAATACAAAGATTTATAAAGACCTGGTATTTCTGAAACTTCACCGTTTTTATATCCAAATCACATGACAGATAGTTCTCCTAATATTTGCTTTTATGTTCTTATGTTGTTCGCATTTATTGCCTAAGAGTAGGTACCAATTACCAACTTCTAGGAGCAATAGTATTATGTATGCAATTTAGGTTGGTGCCAATGCTACATTTGCGAAATTTGTTTAACAATGCATCTGTGTGTGTGCTTTTTTTTTCTCTACTTATAATTATAAGTCATTTTAGGAAGAAGAAGTAACGGAGTACTTGTAATTTAGAAACTAGTCTATTAACGCTAATAACTCCACTGTGTTTCAAGGGTTCAGCAAGGGTTAGAAAACGCTGACATTGAATTAATTTATTTCTTTATTGCCAAATATTTTCGACACAGATAGTGTCTTCATCAGGGCTTGAAATGTTTAATTATAAATCCTTACGTTAACTGAGTCGGGGAACATAATTCAGCTCGTAAGTTCAAAGAGGAATCCTCTGGAGTTATTAGCGTTAATAGACTAGTTTATAAGTCATTTTAGCTTTGCAATTTACACCAGTATGCATAGTAATATAGTTACCAAATTATATTGGATTATTATCAGAAGTGAATGTACGTTTGCAACGCAATTGAATTAAGTGATTGGATGTTTAAATACTTTTTTTTTCAAATTAATGCAGCATACACCGTTTTACAACACCTCTCTTGTGCAACGGTTCTGAATGAAGAATGTACCTCGTTTATTCGATAGTTTTGCTACATTACGCATACTTGGCTATTGCCTCTCCCTTTCAAACACAATTTATTAGAAAATTCTACCCAAGCATCAACATCCATCGAAAGCGCTGCTTCCAGTGATGTGAAATGTGTTAATAAATTGTTAAATAACTTTACAACGATTGTAAGTTTTTTCGCCTCTGCATTGCAAATTAAAATGAAATACATAGACTTTTACTACATATAGGCAACCAGTCTTACCCTGCTTATTAGTTATTGTTGTATTAGTCTTCGTAACGTAATAATATAAATATTATTACTTTCCAGTTTAGTTCTCTGAGCTATTAGTATGTAATATATTCTGTGATTCCTTAACAATTTCTATTTTCACGTTAAAAACATAAAAATAGGGAAAGATCTTTAAACGTCTTATTTTACTAGTTCCCAGGTTCGAGTCTTCTTTCACTTAGTTACATTAATTGTATATTAAAACTAGGAACGATTACTTACCGACAAACAGTGTTGTTGAATTGTCGTGCCATGGTGGTGCAGATTGACGGGGTAATCGAACATTCATTTCATACTTATCCGGAAAAATTAAATTATTAATTATTTTATGTTACCGAGGGATTTCCTATTTAACGGTGATTTTAATAAAGAAGTAACAAAAACATGTTTAACTATATAATCGCGAGGATAGATTGTATTGTGTATTATGGATATGTAAGTAAAAATGTAAAATATTCACTCATCTGTAAGAAAAGTATAAAAATGGTTTTCATAATAGGCCATATTGAGAATTTGATAAGGAATAGTTCTTTATAAAAGTGTAGCACCCTGGTCGAAGAAGCCCCTTAAATTTCTTTACAAATGCCTTTTTAATAATAATAGATGGAAGTTATTTATTACATATAATTTATTAAAGAGCATATTCACAAATTTTACATCAGCGAGAATGAATAGAAAATGAATTTTGTCAGTGGTGTACACCCGCGCCATAGAAGTTGTTCGACAAATAAATTATTTATGTTTTAAATAGAGAAAATTTATGTAAATAAAAGGAAGCAAAGAAAAAGTTAAAAGGTATAATAATGTTCTTCCATTAATCAATATTCCCGCATTCTATCTTAACAAACAGTTTATTTCCTCCTTTGCATCTCTACCACTGCTGCCAACATTTATACTAAAACCTTGTGTCGATTTGCTTTGGAATCGATCAGGGGTTCATTGTTTTTCACTGCTTGTGATGACACTAATAGACGATAAACTAATATTCAAAGCTGCGACAACACGCTAAAATTAGAACACTATATTTGTGCAAATACACTACTTTCCCCTCACTCCGTAAAAGGTGTCAAAGGTTGGCCATGAATGCAAACACTACCACACTCTTGTTCGAATAACGTTATTAACGCTGCAATCATTTCTTTTGCTTGTTTACTTATATTTCGACATTTTAGGGTAATTCCCTTGTAATACAGTTGCCAAGAAACGTGATTACTTGAGATAAAAACTAATTTTCAAAAAATAAGTAATGTAGCAAAGAGAATAATTAAAACAATTATTTAATAATTTGTGATAAACTGGAATAATCTCTAACTATTTATATGTTAAACTATTGATTATAACTCCATTGACAAGTATTTTAAAATTTGACAAATTCATACTGTACAGTAAATCACGTGCATCGGTATTTATCCTGCCCCTGCTATAGCAACTCTTGGCGGCAACATTTAAATTTTATATAAAAAAAAGGCTTCATTAAATTTTGTTAAACTCGTAATAGTTGTACACCATTTCATGGTCTCAGTGATATCCTTTATAAAGGTAACTCACAATTAAAACGGAATTCTTTGTAAAACATTTATGTAGTGGCACCTACAATAGTATCTACAATATAGCTAAAAATGAATTTTTAGTTGCATTACAATAGTTTACTTTGATTACTCGATGCCATCCGCCTGGTTCGTTGATCGTGCCTTCTACTTCGGCCACTAGGTGGTATTGTAGAGCAGATGCCATCATACAGTTCATCTCACAAGTCCACGCCATTGAAGTAGTTCTGAATCTTGTTCAATGAGGAATTTTTCAGGCCAGCTCGGGATGTAATATTCTTTCCATTTACAATAGTTTATACGGAGGTATATGATTGGCATGACTGAAGTTCGCGGCAACATTGTCTTTCATTGTTTTACCTGTTATACATAATATTTGTTAATCTTTTTCTAATTAATTTACTGCAACTTTAAACATGACAATCTTTTTTGCTCTCTTGGCATAGTTTGTACTAAAAAAAGTAACAACAGTGTTTGTTATACATATACAATGCCAGACAATAGTAATATTGAAAATGAAGAGTATAAAATAGTATATAATCGTATATTATTAAATACAAAAACGTTTTCATGGTAGAATACCTATATTAAAATATAACCATAACTGTTTCAGTTCACATGATCACGAACCGTACACGAACTGCGTGATGGAACAAAGCTTATGCATATTTTATTTAATTGTGACTATGCTATACCCGTCCCCCAATTTTTTTATGAGATAAGTTATTTTAATGTTATCTAAAAGTAATTTAGTTTCAAAAAAAAACGCGCGACACGTAGTCTCCACTAATTCCATTATTTCTATATTTATCTTGCACATTATCCCTGATCTCACACCTTCCTTGCAGCAGCTGACTATTTTGTACGTCTTTTTTTTCCCTGAAATATAACGATACTTCAGCAACAGCAATTAAAAGACAAACCTAGGCTTATAAAGATTTATTTTAAACTAAAGAATAAAATACCATGTAATGAGACAAATGTTTGGCATAAATTTTTACGTTCTCGGCAGCACAAAATCTAATAATAGTTCTAGAAAATGTACACTTCAACTATCAATAATAAATACAACCGTGTTTGGTTCCACTTTTATAAGGTGAAAGAACACACCTATAGTTAGACAATCATTTGCAGGTACCCTTGTGTGATTTACAGACGGCGTGATAGGTGAAGTGGTCCATGTTATTTGTCACATGTACTAGTACAAATAAATGAAAGACGCATACGAAATAGAATGGTCGGTTACTACGGAGCGTGACTGTATATAATTACGTGAAACAAGTATTGAAATAAATGGTTCAAAATAACGGGTTAAGGATATGGTTTCTTGTAAACTGCGTCGTGCTCATGTTGTGGTGGAAGGCGGTAGCTTCGCTTACGTGGTTTCGTTTCGTAAGTCTCTGAGAGTAACTTCAGCTCTTCCAGGTCCGCTAATCTTGATCGCGTTGATTACAACGCTGCTGCGACTGACTTGCGCCATGGCACTATTCGGAAAACAGGAATTGAAGTAGCTACATAATCTGTGCTAATCGGTAGAATATCAACGGTGGTATTTAAATTATTACAAGTTGCATCTGGTACCACTTTTCCTTCGAGGGCACGCTGTTAGCAACCTATATGACAGATGACGGGATGTAGAACCGGCATAGTATACTGGTACGTAATATACACATGGATAATATACAGGTGTTGCAGTTGCTCGGTGCAAATTCAAGAGTAACAATCCTCCACTCTCCTTCAGCTTCCAAAGGGAATTTACTGGCACAATCCAAATCGTTCTCCACTACCGATGGAAATGAATGAAGCCACATAACCAACGGTTATTTCGGTTGCGGCTTTACTGCATAGCATGCCCTCGTTCCATTAAACTAACCAATTGGATGTGGAAGAATCTTACAAGTCTGAGCAAGCAGAAAATATGGTGGCCAAACAGTACGTATGGTGGCAACCAAATTCGAAAGAAAGTGAGTTAAATTTGTGGGAGTTTTGAGTCTCAGGCCGCCTACCTGGACTGAATCAGCAGAAGGCTGACTACACAAAAAGGGCAACTAGGGTCAAAAACAAAGATAAAGTTAGAATCAACAAAACACAAACGAGAGACAGCATCGCATGCGCGAGCACATGAGACGGATGGTGCAAACAATGACCCCAGGCGCAAATGATGAGAAAAATCATCACTCGGCTATTTCAGAGGGAATAAACCTTTCCCAAAAGAAAACTAGGAACTAGTTAAAATTAAGGGACAAACCCTAAACAAAACTAGTCGTCAGACAGGAGGGACAAAACCAAAACTGAACAGAGTCAGGACCATCAGGCAAAACACGTCGCAAGGCCGCTTACAGTGGCAACTTACTCGATTCGGTTACCACCACGACCAGGCGCTAGCGCTTCGTCCAACAGCCAAAACTCCAAGCCAAGAGAAACATTCCAAAGGTCACAGTGTATACATTACGATCCAGGGTGGTATAAGTCGGTTACAATGGTAACTCCGTTTTACTTATCCTGCCCTCGCTCAAAGGTTTAGGTAGCGTGGCATGTGTCTGTTAGTCGCCTCCTACGGCACGTAGAGCTTGCGGCAGGGGCATTCAGGCGAGCTATAATAACGGAAACTCCTCTACAGGCGGTTCATCAGTATCACGTGGATGGACTTTGAGATCCTTAATATGCCAAATCAAAGTTTTTCCGGCATCGTAATGAAGTTGATATGTTGGTGAAATTATTCGAATAATCACGTAAGGTTCGACGCAGTTTGTTGCCAACTTAACAGAAAATTGTTTCGTCGCGCTGGAGAGTATCGCCCTGTCTAATTGTATTGATCAGCACTACGGATATGTGCTTTCTTAAACCGTTTCTGGACGTCATTATGTACAGTGGCAAGCAACTTTTCGGTCTTCCAGTTATAAGCGAAATTTGCGATTCAAATAGCACAAAATTTTCTTCATTGCCTTTTAGAGAAATCTCTTTTCGAAAATTGATGAAGTTCGGTGTTAACTGAATTGGACTCCGTTATCCACTACTATAATCTGGAAAACACCAACAAATAAGAAAACTATCACTCGGCTTATAGCAGGACTGGTAGTTGAACGTAGTGAAGGTCCCATAAACTGGGCGCATATGATTTGCCATAGTCTAGTAGCAGTCGGAACTTTATTCAGCAGACGTGCAGATGGAGATTTTGTTTCAGGTTTATACAAGTGGATAATATACAGATGATGATGATTTGAGCATACATCATGTGTTGCTGATCACGTACAAGGGCTCATGTTACGTGAAATAACTGAAAATTGAAGCGCTTCATATAGTGTGGTTTCTGTGACAGGACGACAAATACAGCAATACTAGTTAATACGATAAAAACTATTCAGAGAAATACATTCAACTGGCTTAAAATTTATTGTGTTATAAACAAATGTAGAACTGCCGTCAATACATTAATAGCCGATACAAAAAAGCAAAAATGCCTACTGCTTGACATGTTCTACTACAGAAGATAGAGTGACAATTGGCTATTGTACTCAAGTTTTTAACAAGCTCACATCAGTAGCTTCTACAGTTACTTGTATGACCTTAAATTTTAAGCATTTTTTGGAAATATGTAGTTAGATATAATATTAAAATAATTTTAGGATCTTCGGAGTGAAGAGTTGTTCCGTTTTCAACGATATTGATAATCTAAATAATGGTGCAGTTACAAGAAAATCGCCTCATATTTTATGTTGACAAAAGCCGTTAAGAAACTGTCTGAGATGCGTTTTGCTGATGCCTTAATTCGTACATTTTGTACAAAAACACTTTAATGCCATGTTTGAAGACCATGTTAACACATAGCATTTGTTCTTAGGAGTAATTGTTAATGTGGGTGAAAAAACACTGCAGTTGGAAACATCAGCTATATCTACAACTAATTCTTGTAACTGCTGAATGTTGTCAATTTTTTGATCCAACAAAGCAGTGGAGGAAAGCAGTCTCTGCTTCTGAGACACTCTGAATTTTAGAGCAACTGTGTTAAATATTACAGACGATGTGTTTCGTAAATCGACAAAAGGAAATGCGAACACCTTCCTTAGAGAATTTCATATTTACACACAAAAAAATATATTATTTATACAATGTATACCTGAGAACACATGCCAGAAGCGCTACACAAGATGCTAACGAACATTGAAATTATTCCCTCCAAACCTGCATCAACCAGTTCACACAGAATTTTCGATATTTACTACATTCAAGAACCGTAGACATATTATTCATTGATTTGAAAGGTGCTCACAAATCGATATCCAAATTACCTAATAGGACAGGTATCATGATTTTTTTTATATTTGTTTAAAATTTGACGAGCACTTATATTTACATACGGCGATATCTAACAGAATTTTTTGACAATAGGGCGATTAGTTAAATGTGGCCTTCACACTCTGCGGATCTCAGTCCCTTGAACTTTTATTTTTCTGCCAATCTGCAAAACTGAATTGTCCCGGAATAGATTTGCACAGTTTGGAAGAGTTGCAAGCAACAATTCGACAAGCAATTAATGTCACTGGAGAAGAAATTCACCGTGTGTTTGAGAATCTAAAGCCAAGAGTGAAAATTTGCTAGAAAAACAGTTAACATTTTGAACATTGGTAATAGTTACTTGCTCCCCCCACGATCAGGTGAGTGTTGTTTCTTTTGTTGTAGGCGATTAATTCTCGCACAACAGTTGGAAGAAGGGGCTGTCCCGCTTGTGTGTCTCCAGGGCAGTAGGCTGAACAGACGAACTCTTCCAGCTCTCCATGCTCCGTTGTGATTTTCAGCAATGCACAATCGCGAGTGCAGGAATCTGAAAGCTTAAACATATGAATGTTGTTCCTGGTGGTTAAACAGGCTCTGGGCTTGTCGCCCATTGACAAAACTCTGCCAGGAACTTCTCCCAGGCTGTTTGCTCTGCCTGAGTTGGATAGCCAAGGTTCCTTTACGAAGGCCACAATGGGTTGCTCTTCACGGAATATTTTTGCAAGGATTGCTGTTGCCACCCTTGCAAATTGCAGTGATTTGCAAGCATTTGTACGTGGGCCTTGCCTGTTTCAATACATTAACTTAGGTTGGCCACTGGTACCTTCCTTCGAAGCGGGAAGTATTGGGCACCTGTCTCCTCTTCGGCATTGATGGTCGCTGTCCGCCTCTACCGCGAGCAGGGGACTGTCCGCTTCTACCGCGAGCAGGGGACTGTCCGCCTCTACCGCGAGCAGGGGACTGTCTGCCTCTACCGCGAACAGGGAACTGTCCGGGGGACTTTCCGCCTCTGGCGCGAACAGTCTCCTGTCTGCCTCTGTCGCGAACAGCCTCCTGTCTGCCACTGTCGCGAACAGCCTCCTGTCCGCCTCTGCTGCGAGCAACATCCCGTCCTGGCGTCGCCCAGCTAGTGCAAGGTGATGTGTCCTGAGAGAACACTCTCCTGCTAAAAAGTGCGGTGGTACCAACAGTTCCACGCTCCGTGGATTTTGAAACCTGGAATCCCGCGGGTTGTTTAGTGCGCTCCCCAGCGGAAATTCTAGGCACTACCTTTGTAACACGAGCTGGGGTAGGCGATGGATCAGGAGTAGTAGCTTCTCCTTTCTTGATTTTCTGTCTGAAGTGAACCCGTCCGAATCCAAAATATGGTCGGAATTGTAGTTCCTTCAGAGCCTCCAGTGATATTTCATCCATAGAGAAGGTCCAGACCTGGCCTGGCCCGGATTCTTCTCTATGGAGTAATACCCACTCGCTGGTAGGGAGTGAGTGGTTCATAATCTTTAGGCGGGCCAGAACCACCTCCGGTGTAAGTTTCTTATTCTTATCATCCGGTATATATGCAATGCATATATGTGATCTGGGTAAATCCTGCCCAATGACGGTTTTCAGTTTTGCGCCTTCCCACGGTTTGATAAGGCTATTAACAGCACTTCCCAACCATTCGGCGCTCTGTTGGTCCGCACAGATGATAAGAAGCCATCCTGGCCGTATAGAGCAGTTCAGAAATCTTACTTGAGAGGACCCCTCCATCTGGTCCACTGTGTCGATGATCGAACTTTGCAGCAGGTCCAGTTGCTTGCTGTTGAATTGCTCCTTCGGGAAGTCAGGGTGGATAATTCCAACTCTTATTCCAGAAGCACCAGCTGTGTGCGGGCTTGACCCCGCCTGCGTTTTAGGTTTCTTAACCGTTTTCTCCGGAGTGGTCTCAGGTCGTGGATGTTTGCTGGCGCCTGCTGGATCGGTGTTGCCAGCTTCAGCTTGACGCCGCACTATCCCGTCTATGACTTGTTTCAAAGCGGTTTCATATGGCACTCCGCTCTGAATGAGGCGTTTCAGTCGCTTCTGTGATGCTCCTGGTAAACGCCTACGCGGCTTGGGTTCCCCGCGCTGTGCCGGCGCGGGCACTTCCGTTATTAGTTTCGTCCCTTCCTCCAAAGATGATCCCAAAGGGTGTTCCTCCTGTTCGGTGGAAGACGAAGTGGGCGCCGGAGGAATCTCTACCTCTCCAGTGCTCGTTTGTGGAGTGAGAACGTTCTCGATCTCCATCATCTCCTCTCTTGCCAGAGGATCAGGGATTATCTCCTCCCTGTTAGGATTTAAAGTTTGTAAGATAAGTTCACTCATTGTTATTCCCACGAGTTGGGTAGTACTAAATGTCCACCTGGGCAGTGCTCCCATACCCAGGCAAGCCTTCTTGAAAACGGCAGGTCGGCAGGTATCCGCAGTTCGCCTATTATCGACCAAGCTTCCCCTTGGCCACGCAGCCCTCGGCATAGGAAGTTCCACCATTGGCTTGAGAGTTTTTTATAGAGGTATGTCATCCTCTTGGTCCGGGCAATTAAGCCAAGACCCCCAGAGCCCCAAAGAGGATGGTGTGACAATCGCATGCGATAAGAATTCGCCTGCGATCGGCGCCGTTTTCCTGGTGCAGACCATTAGCCACGACACGACAGCTTGGTCAGGAGATAGTTTATCGACCTTTACTGGTCTAGACCGCAGTGTTCTGTTTACGACAGTGGTACCTCGGGTAGGATGGGGTTCTTCACCCCGCACTGCGATCGGCAGCAGGCAGAGGCTGTGCATAAGTTGCGCTTAACCTGCTGCTGGGCTCGTTCATATAGAAAATATGAACCAGTCCCTCACCACCACGGTTACTGAAGTTAATGTGTAAAGTAAGATCAAGCGAAGCGGAGGTCTTCCAGTCCGAACCATTTAGTAGCAACGACGATACAAGAGACCGTTCATATCCAGAGAATAACGTAATGAGTGAAGACGAAAGCTTTCCAGACGAAGATAATAGTCCCAATGCGGTGTAAAAGTCAATATTATAGAAAACCCAGTATTTTGAAAAAAAATGGGTATCATACTTGCATCTATGAACATCTACAAACTCGCCGAAAGAGAAAATATGCTCTATAAAACCGTTTTCTATGGATGAGTTGAAACCCTTCCTTGCTATTTGCATTTTAAGGGGGCAAATACAATAACCATCTGCACTTTTTTTCATTAAATCCCGTCTACTAGGTGCCTATATACTATTATAAATTATCACAAAGATTAGTAAAAAATAATAAAAAAATACCCTTACCACCTCGATGAGTGAAGAACTCCTGGATACGTATTTCGGCAACTAAG
>JARFOC010050212.1:0-20580 GCA_031763485.1 Osmoderma eremita | reverse complement strand
AGGTTTTCCTAAACTTTAATTGATTTTATCTCATCTCTATTAAGTCGGGTAAAAATATCCTAGAAGTAAAAAGTGTTGCTTTTGTCTCCGGTCTCCCCTATTACTCTCGAACAATTTTCTCAAGAAAATTAGCGGATCAAGAATGACACCTTGTGGGACACTTGTCAGAGTGACTCGCCATGGCGCTGATATCGCAGCCCCTGATGTGTCGAAAACTCTAACACATTGCTTTCTAAGATCTACCTAGGTCCAGAGTCTTCTAAATCCTAAGATTTCCAGCTTGCATAGTAAAGTCTCATGATGCACGGTGTCAAACGCTTTGGACAGGTCCATAATGGTGCAGGCTGTGAATTCATTATAAATTAATCCCAGCCAGCATTTCTTCCAACAATTGAAACTTTGCACGAGAAAAAAAGTTGGTGATCCTAGCATACATCAATTTTTCTATAATTTTTGAAACATTAGGTATAGATATAGACTTTGTCCAAAAGTTGAAAATTCGATAGAAAAGAGTCGTTGACGTAGGTGTGGCTAATACATTGCTAATATATTTGTGAACATTTTGCACGGCAATTAGATCAATTCTAAATTCATTCATTTCACTTCCGTTAATTATCAATCAGGGAAAGGAAAAACACGTCACACTAAGTTCTCCCTACCTGTCCGCCTTTGAATAATTATTTGTACGACGCGACGCCAGTATTCTTTCATTTTTACGAGGGCGCCGTCTGCCGAAATAAAACCCGCCCCAATCCGTGACATAATTGAATCATATCCAAAGTGAACGTGTTCCGGCGCGCAGTCCACTAAGAGGTCGAAAAATGGCATTTTATTCCCGAAGGCTGCCAGCGGCTGGAAGATTGAGGGTCACTGCGCTCGCTGCAGAGGAGAAAATCGTTTTTCGAATTTTAATAACTTAATACCCCAGACATAAGCGCGCCCACCCAAGATATTACCGCTTGTTGTTGTTGTCGATATCGCATTCAATATAATAAGGTTAATCTCCTCTTAATTTAAACAGTTAATCGCGAAAATTGTAAAAATATGATTCGTTCGGTTAACAAAATAAAAATTTCAAATCGCTTTTATAAGAAATATCACAAATTAATGCCAATAATTATGTTATGCAACTATATATTGCTATGATCTTATTCAGCATCTTGCGATAATTCCAAAATTTTATTGTTATCGTATTAGGTTCGTGTGCCAGGAACGCTGTCGCCACCATCAAATGGTTTATCATCAGGGTTAATTAAATGCCCGCAGGACTGCCACCTAGACTATTGGTATTTGTATTTAATGTTAGAGTTTCCATTAATATTCGAAGCTCTACTGGTAAAGACGGTCTCTGTTTTGTAGAGAGTAAGGTTAATATGAGTACAGCCAGCGACAATTAATAGACAGAAAATGTTACTAAATCAAACAATACTTTATTGTTTTTATATATTGTAAATTAACATAAACAATTACACATCATACAACACCACACAATAAAAGGGTTTTGGAGAAATTTCACATACTACATCACGGGTCCACCCGACGATGAAGGACGCATCAGTGGAATTATCCGAGCTCAAGTTGCCACCATATAGTATTAAGGACGACAAGGAAGGCTGTATGCTGCTAGTATAGTTTGGAAAACCGTCGATATACTAGTTACGCCTCCATACAGTACATAATAATAGATTGCCGTGGTAATGATGACCGGGATATTTGAGATGGTAACGGAAGCAACGGATTAAATAGAATAAACAAATTGAAAAGTCAGAAAAGTAAAGTCTATGAGTAAAATTAAGAAAAAGGATATTAAGAAAACGAGTCCAAAGGAAGGAGTAACTGGAAAGGTGTAGTGAGGAAGATGTGGAAGGAGAAGAGCGAGTGACGAGGGTACAGAAAGACAGAAGTCGGTGGTACACGTCGTACGTATATTACACAGGGTGTTAGGTAAGGTATCTGATAAATTAATTCATTCGTTAAAATTGTATGTTCGTACTATTGTTATAGTAACATTGCCAAATTATATTTTCAAACACATCTTCAGATTATTCGGTATTATTTAAATAGGTAACAATTTCTTGATTAAGTCATAATTAAATTAGCAAGTGTCAGTTAATTGTCATTCAGAAGTTGGCAACGCGCATTCGAGTATTTATTTTGTAGCTGCTATGCGATTCTTTTGTAACAAAAGAAATTTTTACTTGTGATAGATCACTGAAAGGCGTGCAAAAAATGCTCTGCAATGGTATAAGTAGTAATTATACAGGGTTGGACCAATAAATAACAAACCTAAATTTAAAAACAATAACACCCTACTTGCGACACCTTACACTATTGCAGTTTTTTGATGTTGCAGCACAAAAGATGGTTCTATACTTAATTATGCCACTAAAAAAAGGATATAAACAGTGCCATAAAAGTTTGTAATGGCTTCGAGAAGGCGAATGGATCATAAGTAAAATTGATCGTGTTTTTGCATGGGTTGCTTACAAGCTTTGCCTGCACCTCTATGATCTCTACGCCTACCCTATAATAGGTACTGCAATTTTGACATTATAGACTAACTCAACCTCCGAATGCAGTACAGAACTTATGGAAATTCGATACACGCATGCCAAATTGTCGAGTCAGTTGTACATTATTACTTCCGATTCCATTATTTGGGTTTCTGACAGTTAAAATGCACATATCAAAGTATGTGACATCAGATATGAAAAGGGAGTTACTGCAGCATCGCGAGCTTTTTTTGCAAACTTTTTCGAATGGAATTTGTGGAAAATAGTAAAATAAAAATAAAGCATAATCTGTTATTTAAAAATCAGTGAAAAAGCCCATAATTTTATTTATAATTATTGAACATTAACATAATTTACATTTCGAACATTTATTTAGGAATTGGGGTATTATATAATCTAATAAAATTAAAGAAAAACATATAATCCTAAATTTTCACTTTTGTAACAAAAGTAGCTGGAATCATACAAATACCCATGTAATACAATAATATTTAAGAAAGGACTAGCGATTACACACACATATGTCTTTTAGTCAGTTGATGAACTATTCTGATCTTCAGATAATGTCGAATCTGTTACATGAATAATAAATTCTTCAATGTCATCTTGCAAATTATCCACTATCCACATTTTCTTTTCAATATTTTTTACATGTTTGATGTAATTTTGCCAATTATCAACTGTTACAGTGCTATATGCTCTTCGAATTAATTACTCCATATCTTTTACCTTAAATGTGGTATTATTCATTTTTATACAGACTAAAACATGTGCCCATACCATTTCAATGGGGTTTAACACGGAGTGGTAAGGTGGTAATCGAAGAACTTCATGACCTTTTTCTTTGCAAGTTCGTCAATTCTGCTTTTATCATACTGCGGTTTAATTTGTGACACGCAAACCTGCAAATCCCTTTTTAGCATATCGTGATTGGAATTTGTTTCTTACGGAGTCAATTAATAGTATTATTCTTTCTCTATGCTGCCGTTGGAATTTTTTTCTAATTTTCTGCAGCGATAGGAAGCATTATCAAGAACAATCACTGCCTTCTGCTGTATATTTGGAAAAATTTTCTTAATAAACCAATCCTCGTATGTGTCCATCTCATGATGAACATTAGCAGTGTTTTTCTTGCAGACAAATGTATATTCAACACCAGAAGCAAGTCCATTATCATCACCAGCATGAACTAATGCAAAACGAATTCCAAGCCCGGTTGGGGATTTGAAATCAGTACTGAATCCTTGGATAAAAGCTTGTCGACTATTTTGAATAGTAGTGTCTGTTCAAGTTTTATTTGCTGCATGCCCTTTATTCTCCCATGATTCATCGGTATATATTATAGTTCGACCAGAAATAATTAAAGTTACAGGCATGTCAAATAGCAAGGTCTAAATTGTACCTTCTTCTATAAATTTCTTGATCTGTCGTAAGTATTTGTGCCTCAATCGAATAATGTCGTCTCGTTGGATGAGTATACTTTTTTATCCCACTTTTTTTAATGTGAAACCCATATCGTGTGGCAATCTATGTAAAGTTGCTCGACTGAAATTAGGGAGATCATTATCAGCGTTGAATTGCATTTAATGTAGGTGGCATATTCTGTATAAAAAGAACTATGCATGTTACGTCGAATAGGTGCTTGCGTTCTCATCATATGTTTGTAATCGCTCATTTATTTGTATGCCTTTCCTTTTCTTGGGGTTCTTTGGACTTGACAATAAACCAGTTTGTTGCTTCTGTTTTATATTATATGTTGTACGCTCTGAGCAAGCCAAAGCTTTACTTGCTTCTTGAACAGCAGCACTCACATTCATAGATTTATTAAAATAATTTAAAACTTTTGCAATCAAACATTTCTCCTTCAGGCTAAATTTTTCTCTCTTACGTCGTTATCCCCCTACAGGCTCCACCAATGATGTGAAAACTTTAATTAAAAGTATAGGTTATATAATTTATAAAAATCAACAAAAATATCCATATTACCCTGTGCCCGCTCGAAAAAGATGGAAGCGTTCTGAAAAAAAACGATTTGTACAACTATATATACACAAATTAACGTGGAATTTAACTAAGAATATTTTAACACTAGGACGATGACGATTGGCAGCAGTTGACGCTCATAGATATAGACAGATAGATAAGTAGATAGATTGCGTTAATGACAGCAACTAAGGATAGTACGAGATGAAAGTTGCTATTATATCCCATACTCCATTTGGAGGTTGACGCGATCTATAGTATCTTTTCCTGCCAGTTAATCTGCATGTCAATCATCTATATTCACATTTCAACACAGCGGTACATCGTATATTTACATAAGAAGTTCATATAGAACAAGATTCTTCACAATTCTTTTTGAAATATATTTAATAAATGCATTTGCGTGTATGGACATTTTAAGCCACATTGCCAGATAAATCCTGTAAAATCGGTTAAATGACCGCGATTTCATGTCCTAATCTTCTCACGCTCTTGTATATCGCGGACTTTAATTGACAAATTGGAATACACATCTACCCATTCGGCTCCACGAGCAGGAAAATCTCTTTTACACACATACACACGCACACATACATTTAGTACGATAGGTTGCGCAGTAATTTTTCAAATGTTCGTTCTCTTTTACGCACGACGGATATTTGAACGCGATCGATACTAATGGAGCTGAAATTTATCTCTACATATCCCATTATTGCATTTGTTTCAAAAAAAAGGAATTTGTTACTCGCATTGTAAATGGCGTTAAAATACACATCTGTATTGCCTTGATCTTTCGGTGATTCTAAAATTTATTATTATCGTATTAGGTTCGTGTGCCAAGGTTAATAAAACACGCACAGGACTACCACCTAAATCATTGGTGTTTGAATTTAATATTAGAGATTTCTCTTAATATATAAAGCTCAATCGGTAAAGAAGGTCTGTGTTTTGCAAGGCGTAAGGGTAGTCCAGCCAGTTACAACTAATAAGTATAAAAAATATTACTAAATCAAAAAAATTTTATTGTTTTTATATCTTGTAAATTAACATTAACAATTACACATCGCACAACACCACCCCAGTAAACACACTTGTAACTTTTATATCTAGGCTATATCATAACAAGGGCACATTGTTATATAAGTAAAATGATGTAGAATTTATATAGCATCTCCATCCATAATAAGTTATATTTTACTAGTATGAGTTATGTACAGTTGATATAACATTAAGTCGCATTTATGTCAATAGTACGTTTCTCGTTATTTTAATTTAGATGTGGAGGCTATATCACGTATTGATACAATATTGTTATCTAATTTCATGATTTTAAATTGGGCGCCTTTTTGTAAGCTGATTTTATAGGTTTCCAACCAATGAAAAATAAATTTAATTTTAATTTGCCTGAGCAGTCAGCAGTCACGTGAGGTTTCACGGTCTGTAGCTAGTGTGTGGCGGGTATGCTGGTGTCAATTTGGTGCATCTCCAGCACTCATTTTGTGCTGCGTTACGATGAATTCTTCTTGTTAGGTAAGTCTTATATAATTGGGATTATAAGTTTTGATTAAACCTAGTGTGGTCAATTTGACCATCTACATATTTTATTCTTAACCTGTTACAGCGTGCTTTGTTTAGCTTGCTTCCCATATATCGTGCCATGAAGAAAGCACGAGCTATTGAACAATTTTTATTTACAGTTTTATGTGTAACAATGCATTACATAATTTGTATTATGAAAATATTTTATTCTCTACCTCTATTCCGAGAAAACTAAAAATAACTTTTTTATTCTTTATCTGCATAACTATTTGCTAGGTTATGATTACAATTATTTTCTGTTAGTCCTTTATTTATTGTGTTAATTACTGCTAAACGCATCAAGTTGCATATATTCTTTTATGAAGGAACATCAGCTTTAGATTTATATCTAAAATGAATATAATTTTTGATAGACACTTAAATGTGGATAAATATTTTATATTTTGATACTTCGATTCATTTATTATTTATATGTACATTATGTTTTTTTGTAGAAAATAGTTTTGTAGAGCAAGAAGCATTAATTATTGATAATATTAACGTTTCACAAGAAAATGGAGCCCTGCTATGTTGAACTTTCGCTGCATAAACAAGATTTTTACAGTGCTACACCTGCATCTGACTTAATAGATAAATTAATAAAAAAATTGGTATGTTAGTATTTCTTTTCATATTCTTTGGTTCTTCAGTAAAAGTTCCATAATGTTTCTAGATATTTTGACTACTTTGGAAATAAACACGAACAAATGTGTAATGTCATTTGCAACCTCCATATTGCTGCTACAGAATTCAATGTCACATAAAGATGAAACAGATATTTTAAGTTATAATCTGTTAACACAAAAGTTTCCAATGATCTCTGTTGAAAGTATTGAAGAAATAGAGAATCTTTTGGAGGGTGAATTGAAACTAAGCTTTGTAAGTATTTAATATACAGAAACTTTCTATTCGCACTGTTCAGTTTAATTTTAATGCGTAATTTTTTTTCCAGATTTCATATATAAGCTCAATAGGGGGCAGAGATGCTCAGAAAATATCACTGGGAGTTTGAGGACCCTTCTTAGTAACGAATTAGCCACAAAATGTTCTTGGCTGGGCCAAAGGAACAACTTCAGGGTATCAAATTTGAAATTGATAAAGATAATACAAGGTTAGCATATTACATTTACATTTTAATGCCTTTGAAATGTATATGCTATTTTAATAACTGTAAGCAATCTATTTTTACAGATGCAATTATGTCACAGTGTAAGCTGTTATTTTGAAAGAATATCTTCGGAGTGGTTCCGCTTATCAAAGCAAAGCTTAACAAGGGAAAAGAAAGAAAAATAATTTTGTTTAGTAGTAATTTTGTGGAATAAATGCATTAAAATATTTACTTTTTTTATTTCATTAATTAGAACTGGTAATTGTACTCTTAACATTTGATTTCTGAATATATCAATTAGAAATACAATGAGGAAGTTAAGAATAATGGTATAGATTACCATAAATTAATTATTTGAGGCTCATCTTTCAAATTTTATGGACTTTTATTGTTATTTTGCTTAACAAAGTCCATAAATATTGGATATGCATCCAATAATTAATTTATATGATGAAATGTGCACCGATATAGGTTTGTATGTTGTGGTTGTTCTGAACCGAAAACGTAGATGCCCGACTTTCATTCGGTGTATTGTGAACAATAAAAAAACGTGGGACATTACACTTTCGGTTCAAAACAACCGCAACATACAAACCTATATCGGTGCACGTTACATCATATAAATTAATTATTGGATGCATATCCAATATTTGTGGACTTTCTTATGCAAAATAATAAAAGTCCACAATATTTGAAAGATGAGCCCTATATAATTAATTTGTGGTTAATTTATGTGTTTGTAACGTAATGTGGACATAACAGATACATAACTTTAAAATCACTTTCATATAGCATTCTAAGTAACATAGATGTAACATATATGCTATATAAGTAAAGTAATATTGATATATATCTGATATATTAATTCTACGTATACATGATGCGGACATTTTCATCTATTTTTGTACATACACGGGATCTCCGTTTTACATAGCAAGTAACATTGTTATATCGTGTATATATGTGTGTTATGTATTTGTGTTTGCTGGGACACAACAGAAGGGTTTTGGAGAAATTTCGCACACCACATCGCGGGTCCACCAGACGAAAAGCGACGCGCCAGTAGAATTAATCGAGCTTAAGTTGCCACCATAGACACCTGAGGGTGACCAGGAAGGCTGTATGCTGCTAGTATAGTTTGAAAAACCGTCGACGTACCAGTTACGTCACGGTACAGTACATAATAATAGATTGCCGTGGTAATTATGACAGGGATACCTGAGGTGGTAACGGGAGCAACAAATTAAATGGGAATAAACAAATTGAAATGTCAGAAAAGTCAAAAAAGTCCGTGGAATTAAAGAGCAGGAGAAAAGGAATGCAAAGAAGGGGAGATTGCAAAAGTGTAGCGGAGCAAGATTTGGAAGGAGTAGAACGAGTGACGGAGGTACAGGAAGAGAGAAGTGGGTGGTATACGTTATACATACATACACAGGGTCTTCAGATAAGGTATTTGATAAATCAATTCATTCGTTAAAATTATATGATCGCATTATCCGTCTGTGATGGATTGTCGATCGGTATGATTAGATATTGTGGGCCTTACATTCTGAAATACGTAGTGCATATCATCAGCTCGTGCATTTTGGAGAACGTTTTTCCCGAATTGTGGAAACGGGCTCTAGTAATGCCACTACCCAAAAAGAAAAAGCCCCAATCATTATTGGATCTGAGACCAATTAGTTTACTATGAATTCTCGAAGAAGTGTTATACCATCAACTGACAATACATCTAAACACTCACAATATTTTACCCCTATACCAGTCTGGTTTTCGTTCTCGTCACAGTTGTGGATCGGCCTTATTGAAGGTTACCGAGGTTTCCAAGGCGTTCAACACTGTCAATCATGGGTTACTGTCTGCTATTTTTCACTATATTGGTTTATCTAATAGAGCAATCAATTTATTATCCAACTCTTTTATACAGCAGGTCACAGCCTGTGACGGTTGAAGATAGTATTTCCGAAAGGGTAGTGCTCTCTTCGGGTGTACCGCAGGGCTCGGCACTTGCACCTTTATTCTTTTCTATATACACTAATGCACTTCAAGTCTGCAGGGTTCACATGTACGCGAACGATATGCAAATTTACTTCTCATTTCCTAAAGAGAATTGCCTGGTAGCGATGGAAAATATCGAACGGGACCTTGACACTATCCACCGTGTCTGTTCACTTCATTCTTTACGCATTAAATCGGCTAGATCTGGGGTTCTGTTTTCGGTAACCAACAAGTGCGTAATAACTTAGCTTCGGCGTGTGCATTACATATACATGGAGATCCTTTGCCTGTGGTGGAAAATGTTAAGAGTCTTGGTGTGGTGTTGCATCCTAATTCTCGTTTCAGGCAGCAAATATCTAAGTATATCCAACGGACCTGTGGCAGCTCGAGAATGTTGTACCCACAAAGGTCATCTTTACCACGTCATATCATGTTAACGCTATGTAACTCCCCAGTTCTTTGCCCTTTAATGTATTCTTCCACGATGTATGGCATGTGTGCTGACGCCAAAGACTAAAGGAGGATACAGCGAGTCCAAAACTTCTGCCTGAGATTTGCATACAACATATGAAAATATAATAGGACCTCACACACATTAGTCACATCTAAATGGCTCAATATGCGAAACCCCGTGATGCTTAGGGCATCGTGTTTGTACCACTCTGGGGTACCCGAATATTTATTTACGGATGTGCACAAAATAAATGTTAGATCCCGTGGACTTATCACCCCGCCGCTGCACAGTTCCGCTATGTTTCAAAAATCCTTTTCATTAAAAATTTACAAAATCTACAACGCTATCCCCGTGGAGATCAAGGTGAAGACGTCGATCGCGTTCAAAAGGTCGCTTCGACAGTACATCTTGGACAGACAGAGCTCTGGTACTAGTTTTCCTTACGATATGAATTGTTTTTTTAAATTCAATTTGTTTATTATGTTCTTATCATTAGTTTCGTTTGCGCCACAGAATTTAGGTTTAAGACAGTTTAGGCATTCAGGCCCATATTTCAATATAATTTTTTTATGAATACAAGGTTGTGTGAAGGATAGGTGTGGCCTCACTAAACTTCGCCTTGTGATTTTCTTTGTGCATCTAAAGTATAAAGTATGTCTATTTCTTATACCGTTTTGTTTTTTTCTTGTACTCATAGTGTAGGAAATATACATATTATGTATATTATTATGTTCAAGAACCGCACAAAAATAAAATATATTATTATTATTGTTATAGTAACATTGCTAAATTATATTTTTCGATATTATTTAAATAGGTTACAATTTCTTGATTAAGTCATTATAATTAAATCAACAAGTGTCAGTTAATTGTCATTCAGAAGTTGCCCCGCTCGTGTAGACTTGAGATAATTAAAAAAGAATCCAAAATTAATTTTTATTAAAATTAAATTTATCAATTTGTAACTTTCTTCCAATGTGGAAGCTCCTTTTACATACAACTCTGCGCTGTTCTCTTGAGAAAAGCGTGACCGGTTCCTCCATTACGCTCTATGTACTACATATATACATGCATACGTTGTATGTGTATGCGTGCCTGCACTAGAACAACCAAAGTAAATACTATTAGGCGCTCCGTTTCGTCCTGATGTCATCGCCGGCTCCGGTGTTCTAAACGTGTTTGCTCGAAAACAAATGTAATTTAAGATTTTAAGTAAAGCTGTCAACTTCAATCGCCAACATAAGATCAACACATTAGCGTTGTTCGGACAGTGTTTATATTGGATTCGATGTGAACGTCGCGTCGTCGGTGAACCTGTCACGAGACTTATGTGCCGGCATGGAAGCTCCGCTTGGACATACCGCGTCCGATATCTCAAGGAAGTGTCAGTGGTGCTCGAGTTAAAAAGGGATAGGTAATGCTTCTTTTACAGGGAAGCAAAAGTTGCCGTGCAATAGTCGTGATCATTACTAACTTTCGATTACATCTAAAATTAATGTCATCAGTGACATATTTTCAGGTTATATTTATTGAAATTACGAGGGAAGTCCGGTTACTAAGATACGTTTGCGCGACATACCGCTTACGTCGCTCCGAAGGCATTATGAGTCGAAAACAAGTTAGTGTTTAGTGTAAACAGTTCAAAAGTGGACGCACAGGTTTGAACAATGATCCCGAAGGTGTGCGAAAAAAACCATCAACAACGAAAACGAAATCGATTACTGCATATCCGGCACGTACGTTCAAAAATTAAAAGTACATAAATATATTTGAAAATATATAAACATACCTCTGGAATCATACAACACGACTGATTCCGTAGTTTCAGATATCCCCGCGAACAGACAGCTGTTTCGGACTGCTTAGTTCTCATCAGTGTAAGTCGGAAGAATGCCTGTCGCTCGTTCAGTAAGCCGTATCGTCAACTTCACGTTAGCACATCCCTTTCGAAAAATCACCAGAGACATCTAACATCCAGCGGCCGATTTAATCTCCACCCGATGACTAAGTTACCAGTCAATACCGATCCGTGTTAGCGTGTGATCCTATGGGCGTCGATATGACTTAAATCAAAATCGATTACTGCCAATATCCGGCACGTACGTTCAAAAATTAAAAGTATGTAAATATATTTTTAAGCTATTGAAAAGTGTCCGCGAGGTGGGTACCAAAGCTGTTGACCGACCAACAAAAAATGCAACGAACGGTCGCGTCAATGGATCTTTTAACACGATATCGTCAGAAAAAGAACGGATTTCTAGAGTCTATGGTTACAGGAGACGACACGTGGATACACCACCGTAAAAACCAAATAGAAAGGTAAGTAGAACTTTAAAAAATTAAAGATTAAAGATTTACTAACTAGGAGAAATTAAATAAAATAACGCTGGCGTGTTTCAGATAAGATTTAGTACCTTGCAAAGTACCTTGCGTTAGTTCACTAGAACTAAATAAAAATAAATTAAACGAATATGTATTTTTTTACTTCATGAATGTTATTGTTCCTGCATATTAAGTGCATATAAACTACACAAAAAGACTTGCACCTGCATACTGTTTGTATATGGAGGTCTCCAAATTATGCTCTTATGCAATGCAGACCTACATTTAATCTGTATATAACTGGCACATCATCTGCTTTATTTGAAATGTAGGTCAAATACAGTAGTTTTGGAAATCGTATGGTCTGCATAAGTCCACCCAAAACAATATTGCATATGATCAATTGCAGTTGGTTAGCAGAACATATATGCAGTTGAAATTGTTACTTGGGAATGGAGCCTTTAACGCGCTATCGCCAGGAAAACGGATATCTAGGGTGTATAGTTACAGGAGACGAAACGTGAGTACGCTACCGTACCCACGAATCAAAAAAAAGACTCGATGACGTGAAAGCATCCGAGTTCCCCAACAGCGAAAAAATTCAAAGAGCAGCAGTCTGCAAAAAGACAGTGGCAACTGTGTTCTGGGATATGCAAGACATTTAGCGCATAGAGTTTTTAGCACCGAAAGCGACAATTAACAGCGATATGTATTATCAAATTCTCGAAAAACTACACAAAGCCATTCGGCAAAAAAGAAGAGTAAGGTTGACGAAAGGAATCACGTTGTTGCATGACAATGCAAGCCGCACACCCCAAATCCCACGAAGGCTTGGCTTCAGAAACACAATTGGGAAGTTATTGTCCAACCGCCCCATAGTCCAGACCTGGCTCCTTTTGCCTTGTAAAAGGTTTGAAGACGACAACGAAGTTCAAGAGGAAGTACAGCAGCATTTTACAAATTTGGATTGCACCTTTTACGAAGAGGGTTTACATAAGCTTGTGCCTCGCTGGAACAAGTGGCTTAACATTGGCCGTGGTTATGTTAAATAGTAGCTAACAGTTCACGCTTTTACTTAGCGTATGTTTGATTCCTATGAATAAAGTAGTCTGTCTGTAATTCACAAATGTACCTTAGTAACCGGACATCCCTCGTATAATGAAATAAATTTGATATTTCGAAGTACATTTATATGAAATGTAACTTTTCCTATAAAATTATTTTAAAATGAAATATTTATTTACAAAAGTTTATTTTCAGTAGCGGAACACTTAACAGAACAAATAAAAATAAATGAAATTCACATCTACAGTAAATATTCAAAACGGTTCCCATTAGATTGGAAATATAAATTAATTTTAGATTTCATATTGTTGTACATATTTTGGAGAACTTGGAAAAATGCATTATTGCATTTATTCTATTGATAACAAATTGCTCCTTAAACAGAGTAGATACGAGTTTAGAAAACTTTATTCTTCAAGTATCCGAAGAGAAAATACTCCAAACGTGTTAAATCTGGAGAGCCAGGTGCCACATGCTCTTGTTAATTAAATGGTTAGTATTAAACTGTCGCAAATCTTCTACTGTGATGGCAGCTCTATATGCCGCCGTACTATCAGTTCCAACCATAATGTCATTCGTCTGACAGGAGTGTAACAGACCGCTTCACGTTCAACTATAACATTACACTCCTGTCAGACACACGACATTATGGTTGTAGCTGATAGTACAATCTTTTAAAACTATCTAATATATCATATATCATACTACAACGACTTAAGGAAAGTTTGCAATATTTGTTCCTGATAATTATGAATATTTATATTGTTGTGAATGAAAATTGGCCCAATTATACTATTGACCATACTTTATCTAGTCAAATGCAATATCATCTTCAAAGCCGTACACCATGGGCTATAGAACTTTCTATCATTATTCATGGATTATTCATCTATCATGTTTCATGGAAAGAAGATATTACTTGTTTGTAACCGTAAGATTTCTCGGGACCATATTTTAATAATATCGTTCGCAGCTACATCAGCAAATTTTTGCTTACATAAACTATCTGTGTTACGAAAACGATCCACGATACGACGTGCGTGCTGTCGAAATATGTCACATAATCGAATTTATTTACTTCTAAACGTTTCTTGAAATTGATTGAAGTAAGATACGTCATCCTAACCCAGAATATATTTAACAACGTAGTACAGGATAGGATGCATAAAGCACTACAGGATGTACAAAAACGGATCGACGAAGAGGGACTTAAACTAAGCGCTTCTAAGACGACCACAATAGCATTCACAAGTAGGTAAACTGGACGGCCTAGGACCGTTAAGACTCCTGGGTGAAGCAATAAAGTTGTCTGGGGGAATTAAAATACCATGAGGTCGTCGTGGGCTCAAGGCTTACTTGGAACAGACAACTTCAGAGTATCAAAGCCAGGGCAGAGACAACACTCTTGTTGGCCAGGAGAGCTCATGGAAAAACATGAGGACTAAAACCACTGCATTGAACGTACATCACGGTGGTTAGACCGATGATCACTTATGCATCCTTTGTATGGTAGACAAATCTGCAGCAACAAACTGCCATAACCGAGGTCAACAAAATATTGCGTGTTTGGGTATAACAGGGGCAATGCGGACAACACCGACAGTAGCGATGGAATCCCTTCTGAACCCCTCACCACTTCATGTGGTGATAATGGGCGATTGCTAAAATCCCCCAGCAGCAGGCCGGGATAGCGCAGTGGTAAGAGCGCTAGGCATCCGTCCTGGATGTTGAAGGTTCGAATCTCCGTGCCGCAATCGATTTAAAAAAAAGTCGGTTGCGGCCGGTGATCGGTACCTCTCCGGTATCCTTCAGTGCTGGGGCAAAAATCGGCATTGCTGCCCTCTCACGGCGAGGAGAGGCAGTAACAAGACACACACTTCACACACACACACACGAGCGTTGGGCCTACGACCCCCTCCACACCCACAGACTTTATCCGTATCCCCGAGCAACAGGTATGCGGAATTGGAGAATAACAAACAGACCACATGTTTGTAGTATATATTTAACAGGAATTTCGAGGTGGAAATCATGGATCCAGCATACAAGGACAAGCTCGGGGAGCTGGCGTTGTTTACGGACGAGTCAAAGGCCGAGCATTGATCTGGAGTATATAGTGAGGTGGGGGATACGAAAATCACCATCCCACTAGAAAAATACAGCACTGCAGTACAGGCAGAAGTGTAGGCTAATAATAAGTGGATCTATATTGCAACGGATAGTGACATCAAGACTAGCTTGGGATTGCATACGGGAACTGAACGTGCTCGCGGAACGCAATGAAGTTGCTTTGTTGTGGGTGCCTGGGCATTCGGTAATCGTAGGCAATGGAAAAGCCGATGAGCTAGCGAAGATAGGATCTAGTTCTACTGTAATCTCGTCTCGCCCACGGCTAACTTGACATGTTTTAAAATGCGAGAAAATCTATACTTCAAAATAACTTGAAAACGCTTACAGATAGGTATAAGAAACTTAATAATAAATCGCCCTTATTTTTTAACGCTAACTGCGACTATTGTGCATTTTTCAAAAGTAATTTTTGATCAATATTTATGAACATTTTGTATAACATATAATTTACCGCCTTCATTCGTTTAATTTCAGTCTGTAAGCATCCCAAGCGAATTAAAGAAAACAGGAAGCGCATAGAGATAATAATGTTTATTTAAATGAATTGGATTGATTTGGCGTTTACTTGATGAAGATCCATATTATGTAAATAAAACACTTGAAACAGTAGAAATCTTCACTGTATTAAAAATAAAAGTAACAATTGTTTCACCAAAACATTGGCTTCATCAGACTAAAACTAAATAATTAAACTTACTCTATATAAAGCAACTACCCCCTTTTTGATAGAACTACAAAGATAGTAAACAATAATCAGTAAGTAATTAAATCTAAGTAAACAAATTTAAGAGTGGTGAATTATTAATATCTAATTAATAACAATAACAATATATTAATATTAATTATATATTATTATAATATTATTTAATTATAATATTAATAATTCACCACTCTTAAATTTGTTTACTTAGATTTAATTACTTACTGATTATTGTTTACTATCTTTGTAGATCTATCATTAAGGTGTCATAACTTTGTGTTTATCTCCTATGTTTGTAATTCCTTAAATAGTTATTCATTTTGTCAAAGAGGGGGTAGTTGCTTGATATAGAATAAGTTTAATTATTTATTTAAACGACTGCATATATAACTTTTCTGCAAAAAATCGAAATATCTCCAAAATAAATGAATTTAGGTCTAGGTATCCCTACATCAATTTTAACCCCAATTTATAAATATACATGGTGCTCCATTTAACATTAGAAAGTTGTTTGTCACTTCCGATACAATCGGGAGTACTAGAAACTTGCATATATTTTGCTCGATTAGGCGATATCGCTGTTAGTATACTACCAAAGTTTCAGACTTTTGCAGTGAGTAGTTTTCCATGCATCGACCGCTGCAGTTGGTTGTGGGACAATCTGTATGTGTACTACTGTACCATTTGCTATAGAGATTGTGAAAGCAATGACTTTCTGGATTGGCCAAGAAGGAATATATTCCTGTAATTGGTGCAACATTCACAAATACAGCGCCCTTTCTGGCCTGTATTGATAATATATGTGTATCTTTGGATTATACGTCAAAAGGACGCGGTGAAGTTTATATGCAAATCACTTTGAGTTCGAGGTCTTGTATATTGCAAATGATAGTGTTTCATTTTACAATGCATGTTGTGCATATTTGAATTTGGATTGTTCCCGCCAAGTACCCTCACCCCCAATTTTTGTGTAGAAGGGATGAAAAAATGGCGTCTATAAGCAAACACGTGTAAAATGTATGCCGGTTGTGTTTTGTATTGTTTTAAGTAAAAGTAGTCAAAAAAAACGCATGTAGTCTCTCATTTATAAGTGGAACGGTTTACTACAGTAAACCCGAAAAGAGAAAGTCACGAGAACAACGTCAAACAGAGTCTGAAACTTTTAGATACATTTTTTATATTGGCCCATTTTTATAGGAAAGTGACATTTTTTTTAAATTGTCAAAACTGAATACAGGGCGAGTCAAAACTCAACTTCATTAATTTCTCAATTATTTTAAAACAGATCAGCCTGTATTTTATATAACAAAAAGGAATAATAGTTTAGTCACTGGAAGTGTCTAAAAACACAGTACGAGAGCAGATACGAAACTGGCCCCAAGAACAACATAAAGAATACTGGGAAAATACAACCAGGCAAAATCATGGCAAATCCTTTATCCATCAGTAAAGAAGACTAACTAACGAACTACTAACTCTTAATAGGAATCACCTTCGTACAGTAATAGGTCTCCTGACAGGACATTGTGCACTGAAAGTACACCTACAGAAAATTGGGGTTGACATTGAGGACTCAAGCTGAGGACTGTGTGAAGGGACAATAGAGACCGCATACCATATCTTATTTGAATGCAGGGCCTTGGACTCTAGAAGGCAGGCAATCTTTGGGAAACCAAAAAATGAACCCTGAAGACTATACAGACCGACCGGCCAAGTACCTGTATAGATTGGTACAGGCCACGGGGATCTGAAGACACATGTCAGACAAACATTGCACAATACCATCATTATTCCTTTGGTCGGAAATATGCTTCAAAATTAAAGTTTTATTTGACACTTAACTTTCATAAAATGAATTTAACGACGGAATTATTAATAACAATCTTATTTGTGTAGACATACGGTTAAGGCAATCCCACTAATGATAAACATTACATTTGCATAATAAATGCAAAAATATCTTCAGGACTACAAGCTACAAGAATAAATCAACACATTTATTAGCAAATATCGCCGTTAATTTATATTCGGTCAGCGCCGTATACTTGTCGACCGCGGCCACACCGACAGGAAGGCACATATTTATGGCAGCGATTAACACTTATAGCCGGAGTAAATTGCCCGCGAATGCGTTCAAATGGACGCGTCGTCGGATAGCAAAGACATTGGCGGCACGAAGCGCACAAACGTCATTTGCATTCCGCCTCATACACAGATTAAAGCGAGGCGAAGATCTATGACCGCGAACAGAGGGCGTGCGGGTGAGGGTTTGATCGACGTAAAAACGCATGGCGAAAGCGGAGAGTTGGCTTGAGGCCAAGAGGAAGGTTTATTTTATAAAATTGGCTTCGCTCCTTCTACCACAATGTCAAACAACAAGAATGAATTTTGTGTATGAGAGTCCGGAGATTTAGTGTAGGCCGCTTTATCGCCATAGCGAGAAACTTTTTAATTAATAAACACATGAAATTAAAAAAATAACAAAATTCTTGAATTTTCCCAACAATTTCAGGGAATAATTTCCTTAAAATAAATATACATACCTCTGAGTAAAATTAAAGAGGCCGGAGGTTGTTCGAGCGTTTAAAGCGCTTTGAACGCAAGGAAGAAATCGAAGAAGAAGAAGAAGAAATGTGTCTAAAATGCTGTCGTAACAAGCGCGGTAATTAAATGTTTGCGTTCGAGGGTTTAATTAAAATAATATTCGCGAAATTTAATCAGTCGACTGGAAGAGGAACGCCCATCATTTCCAGTCGATCGACTGCTACCTTCCGCCAAGCTCTAAAAAATTTAATAACAGAACGGACGCGTGGAACATTACTGAGATTCTTCAAATTAGGTCATTAATATTTGAACGGCGAAGAAAGAAGGGGGAAATGCTATTAATGGCGCAAGGTGTTCGTATACCGACGAGAAATGGCGATTATTTCTTTAGGATCAAAGAAATGCTTCCTATAACATTTTATACAAAAAATGATATAAATAAAAAGACTTTTACGAGTTATAAACGATTATTATCAACTGAAGATTGCGCAAATGTCATGTAATATATGCAAAGCCCTTTATCCTGGCACAAGGAGTATTAAAAGTCGCATTCGCAAATAAGAAGATCCCCCTATTTTATTCCCTTTGTGAAATCATATAAGATACGTATAATGCAGGAACATATGCATACATCCATTTGTAATACAGCCGTGAGCCCCTCGGATGATGCTCGCCTTTCGCTATAACAAAAGACAAAAGGAGAAGGAACAAATTTCAGGCCCGACATAACATAAAAAAGGCAAATGGAAAGATAAGAAGAAAATTAGGGTCAACTCCTACATATGGAACTCCTTTATAGATCTGGGAAGACAATAACACTTCTTCATATGTTTATGCAAATACAGTACGAGCTTTTATTGATACCTTTATTTTGTCATATAACCCTTGGACAGCATTCGAATATGCAGTGGTGAAAATCTTGTATACTGAAGCGCATATAAATGGCGTACATATGTATAAGGTTGGGTTCAAGTTGCACGGTTTCGCGAGTCGGGGGATTGTTTTCTCCCGTTGTAGAGTATTTCTTCAAGATTGCGGGTATCTTTAGACTATGCAACAAAGTATTTAAATTTCGATCGGCGCTCCGGAGACGCCGGGGAGAATTTTTCAAAAGTTTTGCGTTTCAAATCGCGCCCCACGGGACCGCACTGCGAGTGACCGGTCCATTGGCTGGCCCTTAGCTCGTTCCGTCTTCCACAAACCTCAGATAAATTTGGAGCGATATTTCGCGGCATTTTCGTCCGAAAATCTGTCCGGAGGTACCTGAAAAACGCGTGGGAGGTAATTAGAAAGGTGATACGCACCTTTCTGAAGGATCTGAAGCGAAATGTACGACCTCGACGACTGATGGAAATTACGCATACCTTTGGCAGCACAAAACTACAAGATGGCGGCCATAGTGTATGTCTCTCGGCAGGTGTGACGATAACCTAAACCCTCTTCAAATATTTCAACGTGCGTATTTGGGTTTGTCGCGAGCCTGTACTGCAATTTCGAAATTCCGAAGATTGAACACGGTATACGAAAAAAGACTCAGGTATAGGTATATGATTAACATAAAGTGATGGCTAATAGATCATTTCTTTACAGAAAAAGTGCGGAAATATACAATACATCAACATATACCTATTTAAATTAGCATATGAAGATTGCGTATATAGAAACGTCAATTTAAATTATTTGAAAGGTGAAGAAGTGAGATTTCTGCGACGTTTCCTTCATTGAGCGATTATTTTAAACCTTCCCAGATATTTAAAGCCCTGATCTTACCTTAGAGAAACCCGTGATGTAAATATAATATCAACCAATTGTGAGTAACAAATAACACTGATTAGTTTCTTGTCCAAAGCACAAAAATGTCTGATTCCCATATACTTTTGCATGCTAAAATCAACTATGTGTTAACCGTAAAAATGCGATGATAGGCGCATGGTTTATTATAGGAATTATGTGTTCACAATTTCTCCATCACCCTTAGTTTTTATGTTCCAGGGTATTCGCTTACCCACCTAAAATATGCACGCATAGATATGTAGTATAAGAGAACATGTCTTGACGTTATTTCAGTTGTCGACTAGAGCTCTGAACTGATCAAGCAACATGCAATTGTTAATGTTTGAACATGTCTTGACGTGTTAAGACCTGCATTTCCCATTCCCAGATAGAATCTCTTGTTATTTCTGTT
>JARFOC010050187.1:0-20589 GCA_031763485.1 Osmoderma eremita | reverse complement strand
ATTACATTCTTTACAATTTATTTCATAAATACCTGATTTCTGATGTACCTCAATTTTATCTTTGGCATTTCCTAAAAAAAATATATTGGGCAAACAAGACGATCAATTTTACGTGAGTAGAAAATATTTACATTTATCCTATAGTCGTAAGTTATTCCAATAGTTGATCTTTACTGCGACATAAACTATAAGCTAGAGGAAATTCTAATTGATTACGGAGATATTTCTCTTTACGTGTGGTTTGTTTATTTTATTACCCCGTTAAAATGAAGTCAGACAAATCGTGATTAGAATCTCCTCGTTTTAATAACATAAACTAAAAATAAAAAGCAGTGTTCCAGCTATACCGATTACGTGAAGAAATTGCTTGAATTTTCAAAAGGTACGTTACATGCAAAACATAGGAAAATATGTAAAAAGGCTACTTGGAATAGAAAATATTAGAGTTTAAGAATTTTCGTCAATTTATTTCTCTATTTGACTTTCGATACCTTCTTAGGTCATATATATTTTTTAAACTATACGAGGGTGGCATGATGAATACCCGTGTTGGAGGACAGATGGCGCTTGGTGTGAAAATCTGCATTACCGACTGTGAGTACTATTCGTTTAGTTAGTACGCCGAGTACTTTACTTTTTATAGCTGTTGAAACTGACTAAGTGTATGTATTTTCGCAATCATGGAAAAGGAACAATACCGGGTCAGTGATTAGATTACTATTTTGCATGGGAAAACGTCTGCAAAAATCAATGACAAGTTGCATGCGGTTTATAACAATCATGCACCATCGACGACTACCATCAGATACTGGTTTAATGAATTTAAGCGTGGCCGAACCTCCGTTTTTGATGAGGAGCCCCCAGGTCGTCCTGTTGAGGCGACTGCAGACGATATACATCAATAAAGTGCATATATCGTATCATCAGACCGCCGAATGAAGATAAGAGAGATTGCTAAGACGGCAAACATTTCAATTGAACGTGTACAATATATCCTGCTCGAAAAATTGGGTATGAGAAAGCTGTCCGCGAGATGGGTGCCGCGTCTGCTGACGATTGATCTGAAACGGAATCGCGTGACAACTTCAACGCAATGCTTGGCATGTTTAAGCGTAATATGAGTGACTTTCTGCGGCGTTATGTGACCGTTCATGAGACATGGATTCATCACGACACGTCGGAAATCAAAGCTCAGTCGGCACAGTGGGTTTCTCCCGGCGAACGTGCACCAAACAAGGCAAAGACGATACCATCAGCCGGAAAAGTTATGGCGACGATTTTTTTGGGATTCGCGAAATATCACCTCAATAGATTATATGGATAATGGAAGAACGATCACGGGTCACTACTATGCTAATTTATTGGAGTGATTCGACGACGAATTGAAAGAGCAAAAGCCATACCTACCGAAGCAAAAGATCCTCTTTCACCATGATACCGCCCCGGCCCGCTTATCAGCAATTGCATCAGCAAAACTGGCTCAGTTACGGTACGAAGTGTTGCTCTATCCACCACATTCGCCAAATTTGGCCTCCTGTGGTTTTTTCCTTTTCCTAATATGAAAAACTGGCTTGGTGGAAAGGCGTTTACGTCGAATGAAGATGTCATTGCGGAAACAGAGGCCTATTTTGCAGAGTTTCACAACTTTTATTATTTGGATCGCTTAGAAAAGCTAGAACATCGTTGGACTAAGTGTATACAGCCAGAAGGTGATTATGTTGAAATATAAATATACCATATGCAAAACAATTGCGCTGTTTTTCTGAACACAGATATTTATACCACCTTCGTATGTATGGAGGGGGGACCCCTCCAATACCGTCAGCGGAAACATTTTTCTGAAATACGAAAAAATTCAAAGCGGCAATTTCCTTTCAACTTCTTAGCTACACATGCTACTACAATAAGTTCAAGACAATACAGTTTTACTAACAGTATTCCAAGATACAAGAAATTAATTTATAGAAAAGTAGTGTCCACCTATATCAGCCACTGGACGTATGAAAAAAACAATATAATAATCGCAAATATGGTCATTAAATATCTTCCAAATGTTTCTACAAGTATATTTTTCAATTTCTGCACTGAATCCAGTGTCCAGTGTTCACCGTGTAAGTCCAGATAAGAAGAACATGTCTCCTCGTGAATTGGTTTCTTCGGTTTACTTTGATTTTCCTTCTTGCTTTTCATCACATTTTGCGAGTGCTTTTTCCATATAGGAAACATTTACAATGTTTCATTTCCTCTACTTTCTACCACTGCTTCCACTTCGGTATTTCTTCTACCTCTTTTTCGATTTTTATCAGCAAACATGCTAAAAAAGCGTACTCGTCATGTAGTAAGCCTTCAGCATAAATCGTGGGAAGCTGGTGATAGTTCTGGGACCGGCAACTTAAAACTGGAAGCTGAATAAGATTGAGAAGCAGAAGGCTTAGATCCTGATTGGTGGCAAATTGAAGGACATGGTTCTGATTAACAGCAGATTGAAGAGGCTCCAAGAAGATTATAGTATCTACAATAACAAAAAAGAATATAATTAAATCACAGCGTGGCCGGTAGTTTCACAGATGATTGTTGCCGATACTGTAGAAACCCTAAACAGAAATTAGATATGAACACAGACAAATGCAGCGTATATTTATTAAAGATTTAATCGTTTTACAATAACAATGTATGTAAATAGCGAATGTATACCAACAGCATTCATTATTTACATAGTCCATTAACAACGTTATAGTAATTCCAATTATTTACTCAATGAATTTTAATTTTGCTCTGCAAATGTTTTAAGCATCACACAATTGGTCGACCTGTGATTAAACATGCAGCGATGGGTATAGGGCGTCAAAACAGATACTTGAGTGATGGCACTGCATCACCAGAAATTATAACATTGTTATTAGTTGCCCGTTGAATATAGATATTGAATTTTTACACAGTTAAATAGCATTCTTCTTTCCCTATTCGAAAATGTGACAATCTATATCTGACTAAGAGATCAATAAAAAATTAATTATTATAATTTTCAATAGTAGGCTAGTAGACATAATATTAAACTATAGAAGAAAATTTATTATGTAATGTAAGTAAACTATCATCCGAATGAGATTCTCAAGTGTTGTCAGTTTAGGTTCTTAATTAGTCTTCCTTTGCATTAAGTAGTGAAGCAAAAGTGAACCTAAACTTACAACACCATAATAGAATACGAATAATCGTGACTTGGTTAGCAATGCGAGACCACGTGCTCTCAAAACATATGTACAGAAATTATTAAATCAATTTGTGGTCTATAGAATTCCCGATACTGTGTATTAGTGATACCAGCCTACAGTCCTTGCAATTCTATACATACTCCAAAATGCTTGTCTTGTTGCAGAAACATACTTCCACAATTTTCCGGAGAGAATAAAATATATTAAAATTTTTAAAAGACTAGATGTACATAAGTGCACAACAGTATAAAATCTTTAGGCAAAGCGGTTCGTAATCGCAATGTGGTAGGTGAAGAACTACTAACATTAGTTTGTATGGCGGTTAATCCAAATGTTTCGACTCGAAAAATTGAAGCACAAGTTAACGTATCTAAGTCTAAAACATGGAGAATTTTGGAAAACTACTGGATGTTCATATATTGATATATTGATAGCATCAAGATTGTATATTCGAATAGTAATATTTCAAAGAAATGGTCATGTCGCTTATAGCGTAAGCGTATTAGTCAGAGGATGGATCAGGACCATTCGAATACATTACTAGATTCAAATAACTAAAAGATACACTTACTATTGATAATATTCTGGAATTTTATCCGTTATCTTTGCTTATAGTGGAAATAATTTTAACAAGAAGCAACTCCACAAAGGATATTTGCAATATTTGCTACCATTCTTAAATAACCTATAAATCGTAAGAGCACATAAATAGTTGAACCTTTATGTATGTATTACATCAACGTATGTATATGATATTTTTATGGCACAAAATTACTATACTAGTATTTTATTTATTATTTGATTAACATAATACATACACCGAAAATGTTCGCTCCAAATTCAAGTGACGTAATTTATATTCTGGAAAATGTTTTATGAAATAACAAAAAGCCAAGATATCGCCTGTTTATCGCTCGTTAATTCGACTCCACTATCCTACTGAGAGAGCTCGACTCCGTCCCTGTATTTAGCTCGCACACACGCGGTAATGATAGGCTTGGAAAATGAGCCCATTTCTTTTATTACTGACATTCGTTCGTCAAACCTGTAATAAAAACCAATCATATCGGATATTCCAAACATCAGTCAAGAAAAATGTTTTCGTTAATTAATTATGCACGCCCCTCCGTATCGATACTCCGCCACGACAAACTCGAAATAACGCTTCCTCTAAGCCAACATCCGTACCAATTCTTGACAACGATTGACTTTCAACGTAATCAATTATCTTTTACTTTATTTCCTCTCCGAAATAACAGTGCGGTGGTAATTGCTGCGGTATTTCAAGAAAATACAATCATCATTTTTTTCGTGTAATGTTTATGTTCTTTTGTCCAGAAGCATTATTGCGGCAAGTCGGATAGGAACAATCTGCTCGGGGGCTGATTTTTCCGCCGTTGGGTTAATCTAAAAAACATTGTTTTAAGATAACGTATTCGTATTTATCCATTAATTAACATTAATAGTTTAAATACTTTGTATCGTGGTTATATAATGGAGATTAATCACTAACAAAGTTTCTTATGCTGGTCAACAAAATTTCAGATTTATTTTGTCCCACGAGGTAAACTGGGTGAACTTGGTAGTACTTTTACACTTACTTCATATCTGTTTTCAGAATTTTTCTATCAGGCAGGGTTTCAGAGTGACAAAGCAATGACATTTTGTGAAAGTATATATTATAACATGTGTATGAATCATGAATAAATGACGTACAAAGTGATATATTTACTTGGAAAATGTGCTGATATATGGCTTTCGGCTGTACTTTGCATCAGAAACATCTCTCTTCAGCGTCCAGCAATAACATAGCAGGGCTCCATTTGCCTTGGTATCATCAGCACTTTCATCGTTGCTTAGTGTCATGTTTTGTGGAGGTTTAGGCACAGGTAATTCCGGACTGTGAGGTACTGGTGTCAGTGCAAATGGAATATTAGGATATTTTACAGTATGTTTGGATTTAGAAGTCATAGCACTTATATTTGTTGGACAAAAATATCAATCGGTAATATGATTCGATGGTGCCCTCCAAATCATAGGAATGGCAAAATGCATTTGTCGTTTAGCTATTGCTCACGCTGTAAGAAGCCTGGCAAACGTAATACAGCAAATATGGAGAGCCCCGCTTTTGCCTTCATCACCTACTTTACATTTGAAATACTGCTCATAGCAGTTTTTAAGAAGAGGTGTGAAAGACCGCTTTTGTTATTTAAATGTCAATTCGCCGCAGTTGTAGCAACAAGAGTTCGGGTGGTTTACACATTTCCTTGGCATATTTACAGGTGATCAAAAGTTCGCGGTTTCACTACAATAGCTACAGTATCTTGACTGACACTACAATATCTTGACGTGCATCTCCCATTCCTAGATGCTATCTAGGAATGGGAAATGCATGTCAAGATATGTTCAAACATTAACCATTGCATGCTGCTTGTTCTGTTTCGAGCTCTAGCCAACAACTGAAATAACGGCAAGACATGTTCAAACATTAACCATCTGCTGCTTGACCAGTTCCGAGCTCTAGCCGACAACTGAAATAACGTCAAGACATGTTCCCTTATACTACATGTTTCAGCTGGATAAGCGAGAGTTTCACAGTTCAGTTTTTTATCAAACACGCTTTGATATTTAATTTCATCTGGAAAACGTAGAGTATCGCAATTTTGGTGGGTGGAAATGTTCTATTTTTCTTTTGTTGGTGAGCTGGACCACCCCTTTTTTATGAAGTTAACAAAGACGTGAGCTTCCTGTACCAATTTTCAATCTTTGTGATCTCAAGGAAGTTCGCGGATCATTACATAATATTTTTTTCAACGTTTCCGTCGATGAGGACAGCAATATCACCCGAAAAAATAAATCCTCATTTTTCTTCCTTAACCCTGGAACCCTACCCATAATTGAAGTGGAGTGGTGCTGGAGCACCCATATGTTTCTTTCGAGATATTATTGTAAATAAAAGTTTTATAGCATTTCTGAAATTTTATTTATGTTCTTTGGTTAAAGTAAACACAGAAAAATAATTAATTAATAATCTATCATCTACTACAAACATTTAGCACATATTTTAATTTGGTGTGCGCAACAGATTGGCACTTTGCACTTGTTGCAAAAAGTTTTACTTTTGCGGTCGTTTGAGTATGGAAAAAACCTGCATCGCCCTTGTTTAGAAACGGTAGGTGTTCAAGCACATCCGCTTTTTTCAAAATTCCGAATATAGTTGACGGATATTGCTGTGTATAGTAGGCCAATTTTTCCGTTCCTCAAGCCAGGGTGTTATAAGTAACATAGCTAATGTTTTAGGTAAGTTCTTCTGTTGAGTATATTTTCTTTGTTTTTAACCGAGCTAAACTTCAGCAGTATAAACGAGTTTATACCCACTGCATTCAATAAAACACAAAACATACATAATGGCCAGCGTCGTGTTTTTCGGGAGACTGAATACCTGTGGCAGAGTTAATCAAATGTATCAACTCCACTCTTTCTTTTATTGTAAAACATTTCTGGCAAAGCTACGGTTTTCTCTTTATCAGGCGAAGTGTGCATTGTGGATAATATATTTACTATCTTCTTTTTACCTTTAGGTGGACTAGGATAGTAAAGTTAGGGGTGAAAGCAAACATCGCAGAATTTTTGTTTTTGAATAAAGGCGGTATTTCTTTATTATCCTGTCTTAGAGTTCCCACAATAGTTATCTTTTTTCTTGCAGATGAGTAGTTTCCGAAGGTATGGATGTAAACCAGTTGCCACAGGTTAAGTTTTTGTTCGATCCATGAATAGGTTGAGTCAAAGTCTGCAGATAATAATCAGCAACAGGTTCGTTCCTAGGCGTTTATTTTTTACCCAAATATACTTCACCATTGATCATGTAAGATGTTTTCGCATCACAAAGTAATACTACCTTTAGACCGTATTTATCAGGCTTATTAGGAATATATATATATACTGAAAGGGCAACGCCCTCGAAACTCCAATAGTTGCTCATCCATGGTCCAACAATCGGTCGGAACATATTCATAATTCTTTAGACTTTTGATTTATATTATCAAACAGTTCTCTTATTTGTGTAAAACGGTCATCTTTACGGCGATCTTCGCTGGTAAGTCTGTTGTCAAATCGTAAGCAATTCGTTTGGAATTCAAATCTTGAACCAGACATTGTCCCTCTAAAGTAGGGCACCCCTGTATCTTTGTCAAATAATTCTTTTGTTGTTACAGTATTCATGTTCAAAACACCAGACAAATAGTACAAACCAAGCAAAGCTCGTAATTCATTTGCTGTTGTATCTCGTATAAACGATGGTGGAATACTGCCTGTTTCGGCCACCTTTATATTTTTGTCTCTGTAAGGTTATTTCAGGGTTAGTATACAATACAATACGTTCTATTTTCGTTGCGTCAAAAAAACAATGACCAAGCTTCTATCGCCGTACAAATATTATTGGCAGGTGCTTTATAGCCGGGTGAAAGTAATATTATGTTTCCTTTTGTAACCCGAGACGTATGTAGTTGTTTTCCGCTCCTTTTGTATTTATTTGTACCATATAATCTCGTGGGTACTTCGAATACTTTCAATAAATTCTGATTATTATTTCGCAAATTAGATTCATCTTCGGAATCTGATGATGAAGTTTCATGAAGGTCTTCTATAATTTGATCCAACTAATTATCAGATGCATCACCTCCAACGTAAAGTTCATTTTCGTCGTTTTCGATCAGTAGGCGCTCAATAGATTCGTCGTTAAGCATAGCATATCTACTAGTACTCGCCATTCTGTTACATAACCTATAAAACAATTTATAATAAAAAACAAATAAACATTAAAACCAGTAATCACCATTAACACACGCCAAACAATTAATTCAATTTTAACTGATTTTACTACCCAAGGGTACTAGAGCACCTCCCTTCACTTATTAATTATATTACTTACCAGAACAATAGCCAATTGACAACTAGCACAAAATGGTGAACACAAACAGATAAGGGAATAAAACAAGTAACGAAACAGTGTTGTCAATACTAAAAAGTATTTCCAATCAAAAGTTACCACATGGTGATCCAGCACCCTGGGGTAGGGTTCCAGGGTTAAAGGTACATATAAAAAGTTAAAATCGCGCTTGTCGATTTCATTTAATTTATATCTTCTGTCATAGTCCTAATTAACTAATGGGTGTTACTAAATAAACCTGTATGAATAAGTGACACATCTGTGTACCAAATAAGTTTAAAACAATCTCTCTGATTGTCGTTCCAAAATATTATTTGCTATTATTTGTCTAACATACATACACATGTGTGTATATTTCTTTGTCTATAAACTCTACGTTAACATAAACTATACGAGTACATCGTACTTACGATACACAACAGAGATATATCTACGCGTATTGAGAAACATCGGTGTGAGATACAGAACATTTCAAAACATCAAACTTGTTGGTCACGAAATCGTGACACAGTCAAAGTTGGAGCAGCCGGGCAAGGGGCCCACGTGGGTCCACACTACTCCGCACAATTAAAGACTGTTTGCCGCTCTATCGGAGATCCTAATGTGCCTGTTCGATTTCCTCGTCTATATCACTGTTACTACTACTATTACTACAGTTCGCTTTTTCATCTCACTCGGGCAGTAATCTTTGTTTCGCGTTTGGTTTTTTTTTGTACTATCCTCCGGTTTGTGTTCGTGCCTCCTTCTTTATTATTATTGTTGTCGTAGTCGTGCTGCCGTCTGACTTCGTCCGACACGCCGAAGTGTTTGCAGAACCCAGTTTAACGTTCGTCGGTCAAAAACCATCGAAAAATTTCACTAGCAGGCCGCTTGCTTAGACGGTAGACTAATATAAGTACGGCAAACGGTTACGTCAATGTTACACCTACTTTCTCTGATACCGATTACGAGAATGAGTCAATACAATGCTAAGTTCACCGTTTAAACAAGCTAGAACTTGTTCATATTTACCTAACACGATAAACACCGATTTATTGGGAACAGAGTCAATGAAATTTCTTTTTTACGCTTAAATAATTTTACTCTAACTACAGTGATGTTATTAAACATTAACATACATACGTAACCACACACATAATTCCTATGAGCTATCACAGGAAAAAACATATTTTGATAAACATATTATATAACTTCTAATAACATCCGTTACTTAAATGGACAGAACTTTCTCGTCTATTGAATTGCAGACGCACACGGTCATATCGATGCAAAAAATATATAGAACAAGTAAAAGTAAACAGTGATACAACATACATTCTCATAAACCAGAAGTTAAAATGTATTGATCAATTCAGTTTCTATTTCTATCTGTATACACAATCCGCTTAATTGGGTATTATTTATAATGTGGTTATTTCATGAAGAATACATTTAACTACACCAAACAGAATCTTTTAACCTATGGAGTATTTAAATAACAATAATATAACAATAACAAATAACATAAGAATTAGAAACAGTTTTTAAAAACCTCATTTATTTGAATATTTTAGTTGTTCAAAATATTTAAATGTAGACACTTAGTTCAGTCTTTATATTTCGTTTCCAGGTCAACATGAGAAGTAAAAATAGAAGATGGCTGTTCACTTGGACACTCTGCTTGACACTTCTTGAGCTCTACAAATGCGAAGCTATTGAGCACGTGGAAGAAAGAAACTCCGCTAAAAATGGTCAGTATTTATTATGTACATTTAGTTTAGCAATTAGCATATAATAAATTGTATGTTTAGTCAAGGAATCTAATATATATTGGTAACAGAGGTCGGAAAAAATACTGTGCTACAAACAATCATGTTTTGCTTCTTGTACGTGTACGCCTTTGTATTTCAGTTTGTTGTCCATCTTTCACAGATTTCTGTGACGGAGTATTTCTATAGTCATGCATCTACGTATATTTTCTCTATTTTTTATATTAATAAATAAAGAAGCGAAATTGAGCTTCGCGTCACAAGCGTGCATTGGATAGGAGAGGATTGATAGGGGCCTTGGTAAGAGAGGGTTGATTGGAGTGGCTTCATAATTTATAAAACGTGGTAAAACACTTACCGTATTAACCCTGCATCGAATGCCATTGAAAAATTACACCAATGTATGTCCTATAATGTCATATAAGGATATATTGATAATTATGTTTTCTCTAATCAACATAACAACAAACGAAAACATATATAATTGATTTATTTGTATCGAAAAAGGAAATACCTTAATATTTTGTTAAACTATATAGTAGGATGCAAAAACTGTAACTATTTCATATTTACTGTTTGTTTTGAAGGTATTTTATTAATAAAATGTTTATATTTTACTGTATTGTATGTATAAGATTTTTCAAAAACAATTTTCGCTTTATATTATTGGCTGATTGGTTGTTTTCTCGATAAATAACAAATGCATTGATAGCTGCAATATTTAGAATGCCATGTAGGATAACCATGGTCCATCTGCGAGTATTTCTGGCTATACTATATGTGCCAGACAGTTGATACACAGTGTCAACCCCTCATTTTGAAAAGTTGTGAAATGAAATGATTTCGGGCTTTTGTTCTCCCATGTCCGGATCTATACCTTCATCATGATGATGAGTCGACAACATGAGCACACATTTACCTACCTTTTTTTGAAATGTATGAAGCTAAAGTAGAGTCTGCGGTAAATCCAAACGTTGTACTAAATACTTCTATACTTCTTGTTTGTTTGGAGGGAATTTGTTTCTTATTTTTGCGAATAGTGCCAACTATAGTGGGTTTGTACTCATTTAGCATTTTCTGAGCAATTTTTACACTCGTAAACAAGTTATCCGTGGTGATATTTCGGCTAGTCCCATGTAATGGGGCAGTCATTCACTGTACTAAATCATAGGTCGAATTGCTAATTGAATAGGTTCCCTCTGGTTGTAATCCCCCCTAAATTTCCATATTCAGTGTGTAGTAGATTCTCGAATCAGCTAACGAAAAAAATTTTAAACCGTATTTAGCCGGTTTATTCGACATATACATTCGAAATCCACATCTACCTCGAAATGCCCACAGCATTTCATCTAAGGTAGCATACTCTCCAATTACGTAATTGCTTTTGCAGTTATCTACAAATGTATGGAAAAATAGCCTTACAGCAGCTAACTTATCGTTTCTACGCCTTTTCGCTCTTGTATGAATATTGTCAAATCTTATACAGGCTGGAAGGAAACGAAAACGATTGATTCCATGGTAACTGAAAAAATCTTACAGTCAGTTTTATCACTCATCCAAAATTCTTCTAGATTCATTCGCCCGCCATGCAACACACCTGCAATGTACAGTAAACCGAATACCGCTTTGATTTCTACTGCCGTTCTGTCCTTTGTTTTATAGCTGGGCGGTTCATCTCTGGGCACTAAAATATAGGTAATATTAGTATTCACAACAATCATGTTTATCATATTCTCATCTACTAAACAATACTAGCATTGTAGTGGCGTCTTTACGGTACGTGGCTTTCCCCACGAACACCAGGTAAATGAGAGATAATATTACAACTTCGCGTCCGAACGTTATTGGAGTAACAAGCTGCATTCCATTTCATACCATTTCGTCCTTTGTAAAAGTGAGTTAGTTTTCCACAATTACTTATACGAATATTGTCAAGTTCTGGTTCACTTTATTCACTGTCTGTCTCATGTGAACACGCCTCTGCGTAATCAGGATCAACATCTAAATCATCCACGTCAACCGGATACTCCTCATCTGTATCTACCTCTTCATAAAGCCGAAGAGGACGCTCCTGCTCCATGATATATGGGTCAGATGTACTCATGAAGATGCTATACCGAGATTGCAGACAAATTACTGGAGACGCTGTAAATTATTTGCACAAGCAATCGAACCTGTCATGCGTATGTATGACCAACGTTATCGAATGCCATGGTCTGTTGGGCCCAGCGCTATTACAGAAAGCTGCAGTGCATTCCTACTTAGGAAGGTACCTGTAATATGAATTGCCTATGATTAACAATAAATATTAAATCTCCAGCGGTAAGTTGCTTTGGGCTAGTCAGACCCAGACCATTTAACGCAGGATTAAGCGGCTTCCACGATATCACTAACTGGAAAAGTTCCATTAAATATTTGCAACATTAGGTGTGTTTCCACAGTTCTTTCAGAAAATCGAGTGCGCCGTGGGGAAAAATGTGCTTATATGCACACTGATACTATATTTGTAGAATTAAAAGAACCTTTGAAACAGTTAACAGCACATTAGGAACATATCTCAAACTAAGGATCTAATTTGTAAGTCTTCATAACTTAAATCCGGATTATCACTTATTAACTTATTTGCTTGATCCGACAATATTCGTTTTTTGTAATTATCTAACTACGACATTATTATTGGTGCATATAACGGTCCGAAACACCACAGTATACACACCAGAAGGAATACTAGGGATGGGACAAACGGTTATTTTCAAATAACCGTTATCACCGGCACGTTATTTTCCAATTATTTTTAACAGTATTCGTTATTATCGTTCTCGGCGCTTTGGATATGCTATAGCAAATAACTGCGTGATACATTTTTGTCAGTTCTCTAAATCAGTGCTTTAGATGGAATATCAAACTTTTCGTTGTTGGAACCGCTTATAAATAAATACATTTACAGAAGGAAAAACACCAACACACAACTAGCCCAAAAGAATAGTACAACATAGACACGTTTAAGAAATAGAAATGCATATCGAATTATTAACTTAAAGAAACCGAGCATGTTTGCTGACCGCGCCATAACTACGCTTCCGACGCGCAGCGCAAAATTCGCTTCTTTATAAATGATTAACAAACTTTCCTAAATCGGATATACTCTCGGATAATACGATCAAAAAAATTATCTTCGCTCATGCATCGTCATGAAACTTTAAGGAATTATTCTCTAAAATTTGTCTGGCATGACGACTTTATGCCATGGGTATTTTATATTGTTATTTTGCGCCACAATAATTCATGAAACACAATAAATGTTATTTGTTTGTTTTTTTGTCACAGTTATTAATATTGACCGGCCATTTTTGACTAACGTAGAACTGTCTCCAACTAAATTTCCTCTAGAATTACGCGTCTAGGGAGGAATGTGCCCAGGAGCCCTATTCTGCAATTATAGCGATTAGCGATATCGCTATATCATAGGGATAAGACGTGTCGTCATCAAAATTCGATATAGCTATAACAAAATACGGCTATCGAATTAGTAGCAAGCGCATTTAAATAGAAAATTCGGGCGCGTTGTAACAATTTTACCATTTTTACAATTTTTTTTTTAACCTTTTTGCCTCGGATTGTTTTCCGGCAAACCAGAATTAGAACATATATTTAATTTACTTAAGCATATATATCTTTTTTATCTTGAGTAACTTTCGTAATCCGCTGACAACTGGAACGCTATACATGAAATGATCAGGAAAATCATGCACACGAAAGAGTATGACAAACTGAATAGGCAAAAACAGCAGATGTAGGGCAGAAATGGTCGAGACAATGTAGGCAGCCGCCGGTATCTGACGTTATATTTTATACAAATGGTTCCAGGCCCCGGGGAGGGCATTGAGGAGTTTTTAGTGGGTGGGCTTTATTGAGAGTCCCACACAACCAAGTTACCAACGACCAAGCACTTGGAGTTCTGAAAACATTTTCCCCTGACAAAAAAAGATATCTATGTATACAAATTAAGTGACTAAGGTATAATTCCTCCAACCTCTTCATTATTATAACTGCTATTTCCAAACTAAGAATTCCCGCAATTGGAAATGGAATGTAAAGATAGCAAGGACTGTGGGGCAGCACAATAAACACACTGTTCGGATTACTCCTCCTGCACAAAGTATTAATTAATTCGGGACGACATGTGTTTCGGGAATACGTGGATTCCCATTATCGTCGAATAACCGAATTCGGTTATTCGACTTGATAATGGGAATCCACGTTTTCCCGAAATACGTGTCGCCCCGGATTAATTAATACTTTGTGCGGGAGGAATAATCCTAACAGTGTGTTTATGGAAATGGAATGATTATTAGGGGTATTCCAAACAGATGGATTTCCTTATTTTAATCTTTTTAATAACTGTCAAAGTAAATACACTTTCAGTCAATTTTACAACATATCTTCGCTCAATTCAACCCTATGACATCTATTACACCCAGCTCCTGTGGGATTCCTATGGCATTTAAAAACCTAAAATAACTGATTGAAGTGCATTCTCGCTAAAGCTTATTCACACAATACCTTTCTTTGGATTATCTTCGGTCTTTATTTGTTTTGCGTAAATCTAATCCACTTTTTCATAAAATGCCATACATTTATGTGCTATACAGCTTTTATGCATCTACTAACTGTTGATTGTCTTACTGCATGTAGCAAGTTGTATCCAACACCTCGTTGGTAGCTTCCTAATGCAAAGAATGATAGTGCAGAAAGATCCTGAAAGAAAAGTAAATATTAATAAGAGTAAAAAATATATATATATGAAGTTCTTACAGTAATAAAAGGAATTTTAAGGAACTGTACAGCTAGAAACTGTGCACATGGAAAAGCCATCAGTGAAGATGGAAGATATATCCAAAATAAAATATCTTTTTATATAATATAATATCTATATAATATCTATATTACACCTTGCTCGTCAAACAAGAAAGTTGTGGGTTACCAAGTTAGCTATAACAATCCAGACGATAATTTAAAAAATGACAGCGACGTACGAATTAAGGTTAAATAGCGATATCGAATTGACTTAACGAGACCTCTTATGCCGTCGCTATGAAATAACGAGATGTCGCAATGTGATGACGTAATTCGATAGCGATAGGAACTGCAAAATACCGCTTTCGATATGGCTATCCGATTTAGCTATTCTGCATGACGTATAGCGATATCGCTAGATGGTGCAGAATAGCGCTCCAGTAGTCGCTAACAACTCTCTTCATTCAAGTATCGTGCTTATACATATGTGCATTATTATATCATTTAGCTCTATTCAGTGGCGGAACATTGGTTTGTACGAACAATGGTGTAGCGCCCCACCTCATGGACCTCAATGTGGAAAATAAAAATAGGGCTGGATTCTCAATATGCTCGCCTATCAGCATCCACCTTCCCATCCCCGTCTCCATTATTTCAATCTAGACGTGTACACATATTCGAAATGTTGGTCATAAGTTCTTTATTTATTATTATCTATAGGTACACATATGCTAGCATTAGGCAAATGAAAAGTTACCGAAATCATTTATTACATTATTCATTAATTCGTACCCATTAACGTAGTGCGTATAGATATTTGCTTCTTTTTAGTTACCGTGTAGACTACACATTTTTGTGTTCTCCAATCAGTTTAATTTATGTTTACTCACGTATAGGACATATGTACATAGGTATCTAACTATGTATGTTTTATAAAGAACGAATGTAGCAAACTACAAATCACTTTTACAAATCTATCGGTTTCTTCTCAATAGCGTGTCACTATTTTATTACCGGCGTATGTGTGGGTCAGTATGTCAACTATCTATTGTAACGTAGTGTCACCTAATACCAATACCTTACCTGATACGGTGGCATTGTTTACTGTTGCTTATTTACATGTGTTTGTATTTAAACGTACAGAAATAGGAAGCCATTATACGAATACCACTATAGTGCAGTTCAAGTTTTGAAGGAAGTATTGCTCTTATGGAGATCGTACCCCACGTTGCCAAATCCATTTAGGTAATTGCTTTTACATATGTTGTCGCTCTGAACACTTTAGTAAATTTTATGTTGCCAACTCATAAATGTCAATCTGTGAATTTATCCTGGAAAGATTTGTATTTAAGGGTTATGTTGTTATGTCCTTATATATACGAATTGTGATGGAATACTGTTTATTACTGATTATTATGCCACAGGCATACCTAAGTGGAAACAAAATTCAAGGAAACATCAAAATTCACAATACAAATAAATTATTTCACTCCCTATTATTGCTGTATTTATTTACAGATAAACATATAGGGATATACATGTTATACAAATATTTACACAGGTATGCTTACAACAAATTGGATATCATTTTTTAAATAAATTCGTCAAATTAGGTAATATCGGAAGACCATGAATATGTTGATGATGATGAGGCTAACGTGTGCTTTTTTCCAGCTTGTTGGTATTTTTTCTAACTTGTGACTGTGGTAAGACGCCTTGTCAAGAACAATGGCGTAATGAGCAGGTAAATTGTAAGAGTATTCTTTTTACAACGAAAGTTATATTCACCACCCGAATCAAGCCTCATCGTTTACGAGCATGAATTGAAACATAGCTCATGACGAGAGATTGTTGAATATGGATGATTAATTGAGTTGTCTTTGTTTGGGCTATTTCCATCGTGTGTTGGATTTAGATGGTCCGACGTTTCGGTAATTCGTCTATTGCCGTCAACAGGATAGCTCTGACAAGAGCTGTTTCTTGCCAAATTCATTTTGGAACTTATCTGGCAAATATCCAGTATTCACCCACGATTCATCAGTAAAAATAATGTTTCTCTTTTCACTACGATATTTTTAATAACTACTAAATAATTAGGACGCCATCTTATAATATCATCACGGTCCATCAACATTACTCTCTTCCCAATTTTTTCAAATGCAAAACCAATGTCAGTTAAGAACCTGTACAGCGTACTTCTTGAAAAATTGAGTAAATCTACTTCGCTATTTACTGCAGCTAATATCATTGGTGTTATGGGCGGAATAGTTGGTAGAAAAAAGCTGTAAACTTTATGTCTGACAAGTGTTTCATTGTGTTCATGATATACTTGTAAACGAGAATTCTTACAAATACATTTATCTTCTTCTTGGTTATAACCTTTGTTGGTTGTTGGTTTTCCTTTTATTTATGAATGAAATATACTATTCTTTTGCCACAACCAAGCGATTTACTAGTTTTCCCCACTGGCCCGGAGACATTCATATTTTTACCAAAATATGTAAAGCAATCCAAAATCATTTGCTTTTCTTTTAGCGAATAGATTTATCCCTTTTGCCTTCGCTTGTAAGCTTCTATAATGCAATTCTATAAATTCATCATTTTTGTGTTATATGTAATTATATAGTTGTTTTCATTATACTTACAATAAACAACGGTATTGTTGGTGGTAATAGTTTTTAGAAAAAATTGATTTGTTCGAAGATAAATACTTACTATAAGGCAAGAAACACTGGGAGAATACAACAGACACAGAAGGATGTACCGAAATTATACTTACAATAAACAACTGGTTGAATACAAGTGCCACAGAAGGATAAACCGAAATTGACAGATGACAGAAACAGTGAATAATACCAAGAGCCACCAAATAATATATAGCAACAATCCCCGTAATAGAAAAGGATAGCCTTATACAAATACGCATAAAATAAAAAAAGGATGGGCATGATCCATAAGAGTAGCACTTCCTTTAAAGCGTGAGCTGCACTATAGTAATTTTTTTTATTATTACACAAAGCTTGGACTAAGAATAAGCCGATTTTTTATATTATGTACTCTGTGTTCGTCTTAGCACAATTAAAGCTTGCTAATATCGGCCGAATCTAGAAAAATATATTGCTTTTGCTGCTTGTCAACAATAACAGACGCACAACTATCTTACCAAATTGTCGTTTTCTGATGTATTCGATCATAAGAATTCAATGTACCCTTATTTTTTAATGTTCATATCAACGATCACCAAAATTTTACAAGCTGCGCTGAATTGGCTAACGCAGACGATATGAAAATCTACCACAAACGATCAATCGAACGGTAACACTCAGGATGTACATATATCATTTGGAATCCAGCTTGGATTCGTCGCTGTGGAATAAACTGCAGCTCAATATTGCGAAATGTAGTTTTGTTTCATATAATCATAGTGCGAGTAGAATTGACTCTAACTACCACATTGCTGATGTCGAAATTGAACGGAAGGCTCATGTGCTCTCCATGATTACTGTAGCCGCGTTTTATTTTTCTCACATGCAAAGTTTTTAACAATATTGCCTGGCTTAAATAAATTTTTAGTGCATGGTATTAATGCGCTGATTGTGTTCTGAATTCTTCTGAATCGTTATAGACATAGATCATGGAGTCCCTATCGTCTAGAAGAATTGGCGATTAATGGTACATTTATGAAAAAGATAATTACAAATAAAGTCGACCCGCCTACTTTGTTATCTAAAGTAAACTGCCCTGTGATTCGACTAACGTCAGCAACAACTGAACGTTTCGTAGTGCCCAACATCGAAGACAAATATACTTTCAATAGAGGGCATGGTCCATTCCGACAGATACTTTGGATATCATGATTGCTTCCATTAAAATTTTGTTGTCTATATGTTTATTGCTTATATCAATTTACAGTTACTTATATGTATGTGCATATGTACTATCGCTTCAACCATAATGTCGTGCGTCTGGCAAGAGTGTAACCGACCACTTCACGTTCTATAAGTAAGTAAGTAAGTAAGAACGTGAAACGGGTACACTCCTGGCAGACGCATGACATTATGGTTAGAGCTGATAGTACAAATGATATAGTGTAGCGTGATATAGCTCTGTGAAGTTTCAAAACTTAGTAGTTCCGCATTAACTGTAAAAAATTTTTTTTACGAAACCCTAACAATATTTGGAGCATTCTCAAATAGATTTCTTCTCCCATGGATTTTTTCTTGAATTTGGTACAAATTCGGTACAAATCTGTATTTCTCGCAAACCACACTCACACACCTACAGAATTATTTCCTTGCTAACTGAATTCACTGCATATGCATTATGACACTACTTTTTATTTCATTCTTTATGTGAGCGTAACAATTATGTTTATTTTGTTGAAACATCTTTCATTTCACTTCAAAGTACTTTGTTTTAACTACATTTTTGCCCATCGCAGTCATTTTGCTGTTACTACGACACAGTAGGGTTATTGAACTAAAATCCACACCATATTAAAGATACGTCCACAAAAACCAACGATCGACTATATTCACTCATAAATAATTTTATTTCTATAATACACACCAGCGTATAGAAGATGTCACAAGTACAAATCCCAAAGACCTTGAACGTATTGAATATCTTTTGTCATACATGCACATATACCGGGTTCTGTTTTCTTTTTTACACATACCTTTTTCCTATGTGACAAGGAAAATTGGCAATGCATTAGCGCCTAATGGGTCTTCTAGCCAGCTAGTATGCTTTCGACTGAATTTAAGAAATGACATTATAGTAACCATAGAAAACCCAATTATCAGTGAAACCTATTTCATTTATTCCACCATAAATGTATTGCACGAGATTATATCCTTCTTGCCTATGTAGCTCTGTGGCGAATTTCAGCCAATTATAAGTCGAGATATATTCTCCTGTCTTTTCCAACGCTGTATTCTTATAGTAAATGGACTGTACCAGGCTAATCGGAAGGATAGACATTACTCCGATACTTATTACTAGTGTATGTTTAATATGCATGCATTTGAGGCATTTGTTATTTTATACACCCGTAGCGTGCAAAATTAATTCTGTTCCACTGGCCTAATATTAGGAGAGGAACACAAATCATGAAATCATTTCGCATGTCACGCTCTACCCTGGATATTCCGATATTGTGGTACGGCAAATAATAAATTGCGAGATCAGCTTTCAAATGAAATATGTGTCTGCGATTAGCTATGTATGATATTCACCCACCGAATCGTTATGTATGCGTCAAGCGAATAAATGTGCATAAATCAATATCTGGAAAATGTTTAGGGATTGTGATTATAAACAGTTACTCTTCGTGCTGTGGGACACTAGTGGTACCGCCTTCCATGCAAACGTGCGAATTATAATGTGTCAAGAGAAATATATTAAATACGCACTCGCTCGAGTCGTCTGGCATGTCAATTACGAAATGTAAAACATCGTGCCTGCAGATTGGTGCTATGATGTTGGGCTGCTTCTATTTAAATCAATTTCGCACAGTTCAAGCGTACCATAACAGCCTACGCGAATTTCACTTCGGTAATCGATAGGCGAGCGCAGTATGTGTGTATGTATGGGTGGGTAGTTGCGTGCAATATAATTGGGTAGCATATACTAAGATTAATTTTCAACAGTTCTAATTCATTCACGCTATCAAGATAAATTACTACGTCATGTTAGCTTAATTTCAATATTCGACTAGAATAGAAGACTAAAAAAAATAAATACTGTTGTAGCAAGACAATAGTGTACTTTTGGGACAATTTAAATGCCCGAGACGTGCGGTCACCTACACACAAAAAAATCCGGTGTTGGATCCAACACCGATTTCTCACCGTCTGGGTGTTCCCTCGCGTCCAAATGCACA
>JARFOC010050168.1:0-20594 GCA_031763485.1 Osmoderma eremita | reverse complement strand
GTCCAATTTGTGCACGTCGAGTTTATCGCGCCCAATTGACGTGCGCCTAATTCTCTGCGTCGAATTGACGTAGATCCTTCGTAAAGTCCCTGATATTTCATTACAAATAGATAAACTGTACAAATAAGGTCAATATTTTTATTATTCCTGGGTACAATGTATATTAATACGTTTGTTGAATGCGTAAGCATGTGAATTTACCAAAAAAAAAATGTATTAAGGTACCCATTATGTATACGTAGTGAAAATGATAAATACTACGTGACTTCAATGCTAAGTCAAGTGAATAAACTCGAAAAATATCTGCTAATTCAATTCACAACATATTCATCTGCACATGCACAGTGTTTTCGTCAAGTATCGAATAAATTCGATAAAACAAAAACCTTATATATTTTTTTTGTAAAAATCGTAGGGGCATGTCAAAAAATTCATGCACGTTTTGGAAAAAGAAATTATTTTTCATATAATCGGGTTTCTTTACATCTGAAATAGATTTGTATTGTGGAACATTTTAAAATCGACCAACTGTTAGCTGAGCTCAAATCAGCGAAATAAGGACCCATAATCTTTTCGTCAACTATGCTAAAAAGACAATCACTTTTTTAATGATTTGAAACCTCATTCATCCTAGCCCTACAAAGGCACAGCCTTTGCAGGGCTAAGATGTGAAGGCTAAGAGAAAGTAGATTTGTCTGAAGAAAAAAATATCGAGTTTAATTAGCCATCATCATTGTTAATTATTACATGGTTGTTGCATTTTCTGGCAGAATTTATTTTGTCAGTTAAAATCGGCCTCAGACAATTCATAATGTAAATATAAGGATGGTAATATTTCACATTTTTCAATATTTTGTGAACAGTTGACACTATGATATTAAAGTTCGATGTCAATAAAACTTTAATCCAAACTTCCCCAACGTATACAAATTCCTATAATTTTCATTCTGGACTTTGCTTTTGATAGCTTGCCGATTAGGGTGAATTTCATTGAATAAGTCAATTATTTGTGGGTGCACAATCCGTCTTTCTAACCAATCTTTACCATTTGGTAAATTCGGATCTACAAGGTGAACTAAAAAGAATGAAGTCGAGTTGAATATCCCGCCAACCGGTAATTTAATTCAGTGTCAAATTAGCTAAGAAACCATTGTCGTCTCAAATAGTATTTTTTCTGTGTGGTAAAGAATTATTTTAAAAGAAAACAGGCCCATTTGAAGTTTTATTCACGCAGGTAGAATTTAACAAAAAAAATACAAACAATTTACTAAAACTGTTTATAGAAACACGAGCCAAACATTAAATAACTTTAACAATGTTTTATATTCATTGTGACCGACTTAAAAAAAACAAAATTTGCTAGATTATAAAGTGAAAAATTGTTTCCATGCTGTTTGGCATAGTGTGCATCTATCTTATGAATGCGTAAATTCAAACGCCCTGTGAAAATTTTCCCAAATAAACCAACAACAATTAATGTCAATTTTTTGAGAGGTGCTAACTAGTTTTAAAAAACAAATATGTAATGGCTCCTTTATTTTGCAGTACGAAAACAAGCAAATCTACAATAATCTTAATGCAATATGAAATTGTAAGAAACTTAAATAGTATCTTTATCCTATAAATTATGTACACAAAATAAATAATGTGTATAATTATGAACAAACGGAAGCTTAATGAGACTATTCAAGTAATATATCACTTAAAAAATATAGTACTTACTCGATTGCACTAATAACGATAAAATGGTCGCACACAAAAGGGCAATCCTTTGCTCCATCTTCGATAATCACAAACACTGATACTAATACTATATATGATACAGATTATTGGTTCTTATACTAAATTAGACTAATACACCTATTCTATACCAGCGTCCGGACAGGTCAGAGATGCGATTAACTCGTTCGAAACACCTCTGCACTATTTATATATCGAATTATACCAAGTATTTCGCATTCAAGTATGCTCCGGTATATTCTCCCGCGCGTCGTCTTACGGATCCTCCGGTTTTTAGATGTTACATACATGGACAATATGACGATAGACGGGAATACAGGAAAGCCTTGTAGTTCGCAATTACGTATACCGCTTCGTCTTGCTTGCACTTTCAACGAGAGAGCATAAATATAATGTATGTATTAATACGGAATGCGTCATGAGGTGCTGTTTTGAATTTCTTCGAACTATAGACTTCGGATCCTTATCTGTGTGGGCATTTACGGTATCCATGGTATGGGCGCCTACTTAGTTGAATAAACCTGGATTATTCCGGGTCGTTAACGTTACATTTTTTACGGTGTACACTGGAGCATATTTGAACAAGAAATCCTCCACTAAGCCGCTAACCGCTTAGGTCTTTATACTCCTTTTGGTATTTTTTAGTATCTCTTTTAAACATATCTAACAATATTTTATAGTAATTTTTGCACAAGTTTGTTGTATTCTTGATAAGCAATTCTTCTCTACCTCTTGGCCGCGATTCATAGTAGACATTAGATTTAAGTAAACCCCGTATCTACTGCGATCAAGTCTGGAGATCTTCGTGGCCAATTAATTAGAGAGCTGTTTCGGCCTATACAGTCTGTTAGTGGCATTTATTGTCGAGGCTATTATACGTCTTCGTAATAGTTGAGCAAACAAATAAATCAGCAACTTTATAAAACAAAAAATTAACTCAAACAAATTATATACTTGAGAAAACAAAAAAAATGTATTCAAAAGTTATCATGGAGGCTTTTTTGGGAAGTAAACTATGTATATGCACTTTCGTTAATGATCCAGATGAAAGTTTTGTCGTCCCTCTGTCTCTTGTTTAGATTCTTCAGCTCGCCGCATCGACGTGTGCGGGCCCCAGAGAATTCGAGTCCACAGGTGATATCGGAAATGAATCGGACTTGGAATAGCGTATGATCTGACTAGACAGGACGGGCCGGATACAATTAATCTGCTACGGATAGGCCGGAACAGAGCATCTTTCAGGATACACAGAAATGGATTTTTAATTTCATGCAGGTAGGTTTAAAATGCCGTGCTGACTTAAAACATTTATTTTTAGTCGTAGATGCCGTCAATTATGAATTATACTGGTAATATTTAGTCAGTTTCGACTATGCAAGACGGTAGCCATTTTGACTTGTTTATTGTCAAAATCCCACCTGACCTGCTTCTCACGACGCGTAAATATCGTAAGTCCTTGTTTATTTCTCTGTCCTCCTATTTATAACCTTGTCAAAATCGACGCCAAACATTGTCTTTTAAATACCAATCTAACAATAATAAATAAATAAACTTTTAATACAAAGGTTTATTTATTTATTTCATTTTTAAATTTTAAATTAATATTCTTATTATGATTTCCTGACTTTTGCTCTGTTTATTAATATCATTTTTCTATTTTAAATAATTGTAGTTCGCCGAATTTGTAAAATACTGCCGTACTGCCTCTTGAACTTCGTCGACGTTTTCAAACGTTTTACCCGACAAATGAGCTTTCAACGGCCCAAACGAATGAAAATCAGAAGGAGCCAGGTCTATTTTTCTTGAGAATATGACGTGATACAGAGCCGTAGTCATTAAAATTCTGTTTATTCGCGAAACCGTATATTCTAGTTAATAGGACGTTTATCGGGATGTCCATTATTGAATATTCTTCATAGTTCGCTCACGCTTCTACTATTATCAGTGGGGCGTATAACTTCTTCCCTTAAAAGAATCGGTAATTTGCATAAGAAGTAAACATTTTACAGAGGTGTTGTGGGTTCAAACCGGTCACAGGGTGTGCGCGTTCAGCAATTATAATAAGCAATATTATTTTATACAAATACAAAAATTAGTTAGAGCGCGTCCATTCCATTTGGCTGGATAAAAGAATAGTAAAGTCTTGTAACTCATTATTAAGGGAATCCTTTAGAATATATTGCTGTACAACTTTCTTTGCCTGTGCACATTTAGCTTGGCAAGTGTCAAGACACATTTTGTGTTGAAAGTTTTCTCTTTATCATGTTCCAAAGTAATTCGATAGGGTTCAAGTGCCAATTGTACGCCGATAATTGTAAAACCGTATGCCCAAATTCTCTATTATAAATATAATAATAATAATAATACCATATAAGTATTTGATAATCAAACCATTACACAAATCGCCATATGATGTATGCAGAACTCTTTATACAAATAATTAAAACACAGATTAAAATTAATGTAAAGTTAAAAGTAAAAATATAAGTAAATAATAAACATATAAAGCGAAGGAAACAAACTAACAACAAATTGATAAAAATTCGTCAGTTGTGTAACATTCCATATCTATCAATAATTCCTTCTCAATTCTATTAAAGGTCTATCGGGATTTACTTTTCAGTTCTGGTGACAGCTTGTTGTAGAGTTTTGCTCCCATGTATGTTAATGATTTCTGTGCCCCCGTTAGTCTATGATATGGAATGCGTAAATTGTTTCTATTCCTGGTAGAGTATTCATGGCATGATGCATTTATTTCAAAATATTCTTTATTTTTGTGAATATGCACAACAGAGATAAGTATATACCACTGATACCAGAGTAAGTATCCTTAGTTTCCTGAATATGTTTCTAAATACTTCATTGTGTTTCATGTTCATTGTGTGACTCTTAGGCTACTCAAGCATCTTATTGCTCTTTTTGCACTTTAAAAACGCGTTCAGCCTCGGTTGACTTACCCCAGAAAATAACACCATAACCGAGCAAAAAATAGAAGTTTGGAAAATACGGCATTCTTGCTGCTTCGTTCTTCTTACCATAAATATCGCAGGATAACTTTTTTATTAAATTGTTCACGTGCTGTGTCCACTTCAAATTCGTGTCTATTGTTATCCCAAAAATTGTAGCTTCAGATTTTATTACTTCTTTTTTGTTGTAAACAGTATTTTTTGGGTATTATCCATGATCACTTTCTTACCACTAGCGGCAAACCAAGCATCAGCTGTATTAACCAGCTCTTCGGATTTCCTTTTTGGAAGGAGACAGATATCGTGGAAATCTGTCTCAGTGACTAAAATGGTCGTATCGTCAGCACATAGGGATACTTCGCTACTATTGATACACATCGATTCATATCCTGGCAGAGGTTTATTTACTTTAACTATATCTTCTAATTAACACTTACTGACTGTTACTATAAGATCTGATATAACTGCTTTACTTGCCGTACTGGGTGGTTTGTTCAGTTGAATAGGATGAGATGATGCATTGCCCATTACTGTAATAGAAGTTGCTACTTTCTTTGGTATTGAAATACAGAACAATAATAAAAAGGTAGAAATTTAAAAAATCGAATACCGAATAATAAAAACCGTTACAATTTTACGTTGCTAATTTCCTCTCCTGTAGAGTTTATTAAAATTTGCTAAAATTTGATTTAGCTGGCTGTAGAAATAATAATAATAATAATCACCTCACACACTCGGTTCCTCTTAAGAATACAGTAGATGGCGCTGAAATCACTGTCTGTATTACACAGAAAAAAATTAAGTAAGCGGTAATACATCCCAAAATTTGAAATCTAAAAAGGCAACGTGACGAATACTACATAATTATCATCTATGGAAAATGTGAGTTTGTTATAAACTATAATATACAACCCATTTTGGGTTTCTTAACCCGGCATTTAAAAATTCTTTGCCTGCGTAAAAATGTCCCAAATTTCAGCCATTCATAACCCATTCATTTTTTAAATGAATGGACTTTTTACATGGTTTTCTGAGAAAAACTACAAAACTCATTCCAAATTCTAGAGACATAATTTTGTGTAAGAAAACAAGAGTCACCTAAATTTTATTTCGTATTAGTAACACTTTAAACTACTTATTATTGGTAGTGCTGCCTAATTTAAGTCCAAATTAATTATGTATTCTACCTGAGTAAATTCAACCGCATTAAATCGAATCGGTATATATTTTTAAAATGCAAATTGGGAAATAAAAACAGTGGATATACAACTTGGAAATTGACCATGAACATGCATACAATAAAATCTATAGTAACGAAATTGTACCAAGAATAACATAATTAAAGATCGTTCTTCGTAATTAGACAACCAAGGATGGCATTAAAAGGTTAATCGAATACTGCTGTGTTCTTGCATATTTCTGTATTTAAAACATACATGGGGAATTTTAAACCTCAACACTATTTATAGCATATTTTGTTTTATCGATCTGGTTGTCTAATTTTTAATACAAATACTTAAATATTCCATGTTTTCATTATGTTTAGCATACATCCCGGAATTTCTGCAGATATATGCAAATGTAGTTTAATTAAATCTACTTAAAAACCTATAATATAAGCATACAATAGAAGCGTATGTATATAAACACAAATTTAAAACTGAACGAATCCTTTATTGCTAATAAATCATTTAACATACAACCAATAATAGTCGTAAATTGCTTTATATTAACATCTAATATGAATCATATAGAATGGTAAACCATTAATATACACAACTGTTTACTGTGGGCAGCCGGACCTCTTCAAAAGACAGGTTTTGTGATTGGAGACACACGCAGATAATTCGTATCTCATCTCTTATGTAATTATATAACCACCATCGTACCTCGACACAAAGGAAAATAAACGATATTAATAATTAACTTAACATGAGAGTCAACAAGTCACATACAGGACAATATAAGTAGGCGTACATAATGTTTAAAATGAATCAAGAAATTCTATAGGTACAGTGGGACCTTTCCAAAACGAGCACCATATTCCATAATAGACAAATAAATTAGTGTCAAATCAAAATTTTAAGCATTTAAACTTATTTTCTAATTTATTTGCAACTGGTTAAAATATATCATAAATTAATCTCAAGGAAAGCAGAAACATAATCTATATACAGTGAGCACATAAAGGTTGGAATAAATTATTTTATATTTATCTGTTTCCTTTCTCGACGACATGCTCGGACCCGTCGATTTTTGATTTTAGTTGCCGTTTTTCTGATGAATATTTCACGTAACAGGGTTACCCAAAAACATGTTACGACAGCTCACTTATTTTCTTTTAATGGAAACACTTTTATTTCATTTTTAAATTCTACGTCTAATTCTGAACATATTTTAGGTATCATGTCCTATACCTCAATTCAATAGTTTTCGAGAAAAATGCACTGCAACTTTAAACATCAACATATTATTATTTATTTAGAAAAAGTAGTAAAATGCAATAAAAAATAAAAATTGTTTTATTAAATGTTGGAAATGACCTCCACGCACTTCCTGACAGTATCCGAGACGATATTGAAATTTCTGCAAAACATTAGTTAGGTTCAATCAATCTCATTTCGTCTCTTATCCTATTCTTGAAGTCTTCGGTGTTGTTTGGTCGGTTAACGTAGACCTTACACTTTAGATAACCCCACAGAAAATAATCTAAAGAGGTCAAATCTGGAGATCTGGCCGGCCACTTAATTGGACCAATCCTTGGTTCAGGGAAAACCGTATTGAGGTACTCACGCACAGGGCGAGTGTAATGGGTCGAAGCTCCATCTTGCTTATACCATAAGAAATCGTTTGGTGTGTCAGGATCATCTATATCGGGGTATAAGACATGGTACTAGGTTATCTTCTAAAAATTCTAAATATCTGTCGCCTTTTAAGTTCCCATTGAAGAAAAAGAGCCGCCAAATCTTGTTTTCAAATATGCCGCCCAAACGTTAATTGTTGGAGGATATTGGGTATGACATTCCGTTATCCAGTGGGGATTTTCAGTATCCCAATACCGACAGTTTTGCTTATTTACACCTCCATTGAGACAAAACGTGGCCTCATCCAAATATACAATTCGTTTTGAAAACTGTGGATCGTTATTGCACAAATTCATGAGTATCAAGCAAAATTCAAGTCGTCTCTCGTGGTCATCTTCATTTAGTTCATGAACCAATTGGACTTTGTAAGGATTCCGTTTATTTTCCATTAAATACTTTAGGACGGGTGTCTGGCAGATCTGATTTTCCAACGCAATACTGCAGTTCTTGAACGTAATAAATACATTTATCTGTTTATCTTCTAACACCGTTTCTTGGAGAAAAGAACACCTGAATTTTAAATGAATTTATTCCAACCTTTACGTGCTCACTGTATATATAGAACATATATCTGCAACATATTTCTTGCTACAACTTATGAAAGAGCCAGTAACGGTTAAAATAATTTGCATAAACGGTCTCCATGAAAATCCTGCAAACATCCTTTGCTGAGGCAAATTTTTTCCAATAAAGGAAAATAGCGTCAACAAAATAATAACTTATAAATCTTCTTTCTCCGAAATCCGTTACGAAAATCCGGCGACTATTAAAATTAGTATCACAGTAACCGTTGTTGTTAACAACGATGACTCAGAGCGACCTTGATTTTGCAAGTCTGGACGAACATCCGTTTCACTTCGTATTTTAATCAAATTTAGCCTGTTCGATTTACTGTAGCCCTCGAAACAATGACGTAATGGCCTTACTGTTGTGCACGCAATACATTATTGGAAAAAGAATATATTGCGTGACGTATTAAAATATTACAGTTATCTATCTGTGTAGTAGTTACACCTAAAGCCATCAGTCAAAATATCTAGTGAATGTAAAATAAATCGTTCGCTCTTGTAGTGGTAGGAGAAAAACTTTCATTCAATCTTCTGCAGCTTACGCATATAAGTTGGTTGCTTAACATGTGCTGAATGATTTCATTCAATTATAATTTGTATTCTGGGTTTTTTCAAACATAACAAGTTACTAATGATCCTTGTTCAAGAATTGCATTCCAGATAATAATTTAATGAGCAATGGGTATTTATGTATTTTGTCAACAGAAATGAAATGAGAAATATTTCCTATACATTACAAAATATTCGGACTAAAACATCATAAAGCTTTTGCGTTCGGTTTAATTTCTTTTGCTACGAATTTTTGAAATGAATCAGGTATGTATATATGTACTTATAATTAAAAACTCCCTGTACCTTTCGGTGTCGGTGTAAGTATATGATTTCTACTATATTTTTCACAAATTTCATGCACTCTGTTTTGTTCCTGGCTGTACTTCTTGCCAGGTATTTACTTCTCTTTTTGATAGGGTTCTGGCTCCATTTGCACCAAGTTTAATCAAATCAGTCACACTTGGATTCATTTGATTGGGTGCACATAAGGTGTAACAAATCCCCCAATTGCATTCGCACTGAATTCGTCAGGTCAACACCATCGTTGATGTTGCGTGAAGACTGACCAAGATTCGTCATTCAAGATTCGATTTTTCGTTAGTCTTCCTAAGTCAGTCGGGCACAATATACTGCCATGATCATTTCTTGATACGAATTTGACATGTATGTATGCAATTTGAAAACAATGGACTGGTTTGACTGGCCCTGATTTGACCTGGCTGGCTCGTTGAGAATTGAACCCTACTCTGCCTCCAATTGTTGTTATTGCTATACTATTCTCCCTTGTTCTTCTCCATTCATTCTTTGTGGATCTCCCCACAGCTGTATCTGTTCTGTGTATTCTTGTATGGATTCTATACTTGTGATCTTATGTCCACATTTCTGTTTTTACCTCTTCCAAGAATTAAGGACGATTAACTCCTAACACTACCAGTGAAAACGTCTGCATAAAACAGATTTGCACTCTGAGCCATGTGAGTAAGTGGAGCTTTGAGAAAAAGATTAGTTTTTGGGGTGGCATATGTAAATGTTGATACAAAGCGTGACGACACTCTAGGGACATTAAAGTTAACATTAGATTACAGATATGAACAGTCAACAGTACCATTCACAAGTCTATGCAAAAACCGTGCACTATGAGATGCTCTACGCTGAGCCAGAGATTGCATATTGTGCTAATTTAATAGCATATTATAGTCCGTATTCCAATCAGGATAATTTCCAGCTATTTTAAAAGATAAAAATGTTTTTGAACACGTCCAATAAAGGTGTTATAAGTACTGTAAAATGGATACCAGATGATTGATCCATACTCAACAACCAAGTTTTAATAGCTTGTAGATCGGTAAAATGTTTGGACGTACAGAAGATGAAACCCATCAAAGCTGCACCAGTAGTGACCATGATTCACTTGCATATGCCAAAGTCAGGCTTTAGAAGGTTTTTAATGCGATCATTTTAGTGTTGGTAGCTACCCCATCCTTTTTTTATTGGGTGATTTATTTATTGGGTGATACAGATTGATTATTTCCATTATTCCATCTACATTTTACCATGTTTCCCGTCACTTTCAATTACCACTGCCTCTAAAGTACTTAAACTTTCTAACCCGCCCCATATCCTTGTTTTATATTTTGATTGTATTCTTTGTTTTGTACTACTTTCGTCTTCATCTTCTTTATGTTCATTCCGTTTCTCTTCAAGGAGTTGTTCCATATATTTATTTAAGTTCTTCTATGGAACCTGCCATTATTCCCATATCGTCTGAAAAATGCATTTCGATATTTCAATCTTTTGTACCCCTCTATACCTCAAGTGATATTTTCTTGTTTGTGGTTGATACTCTTTCAATATTTCGTCTAAGCATAGATTGGATAAAAGTAGGCTCAAAACCACTGCCGGTGTTAAACCTCCCATTGTTTCAAATTCTTCTGATTACATGTACCTTGTTGCCATTTAACTCAAATTATTTGAGGAAATAAGTTCAACTGCGTCAATTAGTTCTTGTACACATAATATTCAATTATAAACTTGCACAAGTAATGTAATGAACCTCCCTGATTTAATCCAAGTTAAGTGAACTAGGCATAAGACAAAATTTATAAATGTATTTTGTAGTGTTTGATATATAGAAGTAAAAAAACTTAAAGGAAGAAAATGTTTATTTAGTTCTAAGGGTGTATTAGATCCGGAAATGTTCTTGTGATTTCCTAGTGATACCAAAAGAAGGAGGTAACATGCCAAAAAGTATGTGCAAAAAGCACATAGAGGCATAAGATACCATACTCCAATATTTGTTTTATCTACACCTCAATAATTTTTTTTCTTTATAAGTAGTGTAACTACCTTTTGGTCAATCCCACATGATACATGTATGGATGTAGGTGTAACACAAAAAGAAATTGCTCTTACGTAATATGGCGCGTACATACAAGCAACCCATTCTGTACTGAAGTGAAAGTAAGCTTTTAAAATATATATATAGTAAAGATAAACCATAAATGTATTTCATAATCGAAATCATTTCGTTTAGACAATACACAAATACATTTTCTATATCTTGTCCTTTGCGATTAGGTCATTCAGTGTTCACACTTAGTTATTCTGTTTTTTTCCAGCGTAGGATAGCATTTATGTATGTACTAGAGACTCATTCGGTTTCATGGTCCTTTCTGTGGATGTGTTTCTGTCAGCGGTGACCTACCGCCACCTTCGATGTACCTTATGTTTTACGTTATGAAATGAGTCAAGGTATACCCACACAATGATACTGTGTTTTATGACATCGGGTGTATTTTAATGATTGCACGTGTTTCAGGGAATTTGGTACTCGCGTTTGTCACCGTGTTTAAAATTGGTGAATTGGACAGATAATTTAGTTCTTTTTATGCACTTGAAAATAATAAAAAAATAATAATGTTTTTTATTTTTATTTTTTTACTATTTTAAGCCACCGTATCCTATTTTGTATTTTATACTTGAAAATAAATTAAAATCATTGTGGAAATTTATTATAAAAGATTGTTTCTTAAAAGAAATCTATAATTTTATTACTTAATATTTAACTTTATATTTTTTTTTATTAATTTAAAAAGTGATACGTATGACAGACAGTGATCTCTATAGACAAATTGCAACTAGTGTAATAAGAGCGGCCCCTACCTACGGACCTATCACATTCTGCCACTGCAGCTTCGGAGAAAAAATTCATTAGTTCGAGAATACCGTAACTGCTTATTCACCTGAATCTAGCAAATTTTATAAAAATTGCCTCTGGTCACTGACACCTACAATAACAACGGCAAAATTACCAAACGGCAAAGAAGCATATATGGCCACAACAACAAATGCTATAAGCACACCAAAACTGGAAATCAAATATCTGGTTACCAATGATAACAGAAGGCCGACAACCACAGAGACAGAATAAATAGGGAATAACAGCGCATAGAGATCTGTCAGCTGTCTGTGAGTTGTCAAATTTGGTTTTCAGATATATTTGCCAGAGAAGTTGCGCGAATGAATTTGGCAAGAAACACCCTTATCAAGACCACTCTGATGACGGCAGTAAAAAAACTACCGAAACTTCGGATCAACAAAATCCAACAAACCATGGAAACAGCCCAAAGTACAACAACTCAATTAATTAAGATTAAATATAGCACCAGTGTATATGTATAGGCTGTGATTGTTTTAACCCTTATTTAAATAATATAAATACTATTTATTTAATAATAATAATAAATTAATGTATGCTAATCGGTAATTCAGTTATTTTTACTCTACTCTGTTTACCCATGGATATGTATTTAATTACATATTGTTGCTGTTATATCACTTAATCTTAAGCTTTAATGTCGTTTTGAATCAATAGCACTACAAATTACACTAAACAATAATCATGGATTCGCGTTCTGCGTTCAAAATGTACTTTTATATAGAGAGATATGTATTTTGGCCACGATTTCGGGAAATTTCATGTGCGTCCGTGGGAGCCATACATGTATTCAACTGAGAAGACGACTTCTGAACACCAAACGTATAGAGGTAGGCTCACATATATCTTTTATTCTGTTTAGAGACAATAGGTAAAATGTGTCCTTTTTGTTTTATTCTGTTTGTATCTTAAATAGTAGCTTCTTTGGAATGTTATTGATCTTATTGCACTAATACACTGCAAAAGACGGAGTAATAGAACCAAAGTAGATCAAATAGCGCAAAATAGGCTCCAATTATGAAGCGTATTTGAATTTTCGCGCTTTGTCGTTTCAGTTAGTGTTTCAAATCATAGAGATAAAAGAGTGCTAATATCGATATCAAAACTGCCATCCATTGAAATGAGCCATATTGGCATACAGGCGTCACCGGTGACGTCGATGCTATGGCGAATATTCAAATAAATCAAGTTAATGAGACACTAATAAACGCTTTATTTCGGAGTAAATAATGGAATGTTTGTTGTTTTAATTTATTGGTGATTAAATATTATTAGTTTACTTAATTCCTTGTATCTTTTCCGTAAACTTCTTGGCTAAATTGTGAAATATAATTTTGCTATAAGACGATATTGTGGTTTTAATAAAAATAGAAATAGTGAGTAAAAGAAAAAAGCAAAGAAAACAATTAAACTGCTAGGAGCCTTCTGTAGCTACACTGTAAATACGCCAGAATAGGGGGCACAATAGATCTTTTAGGTCGTTGCGTATTATCACCCTTTTTCTTGAAGGAAGTATTGCTCTTATGGAGAAATGATATATCACATGCGTCATATAAGCGGTACGGTATGATTAGATAAATTACAATTCAAATAACAATAGTATGTTCATAAATAATTAATATTCTCCATCTTCTTTCCATAATATAACATTGCTATATACAGCAAAAATCCTCATGCCATGTCATTTACACATTACAAATAAAACTAATTATGTGTCTCAAGTAAAAACACAAAACCACTACTAAACGTGTTTTGCTTTTATATTCGTCTTTATTAAACACATTTTATTTTAAGACGTTCAGGGTAAATATCAAGGACAAAACAATTTCCACTTCTAAATTTGTACTGACCGGACGGACAACGTGCATTTTTATTTAACTTATCCTCATAATTACCGCTAAAAATGGTAAAAAACATATTATACGCGCCAATACGACTAGATATGAGCCGGTTTTCCCATAAATTCGGGTACCTACCTATTATCTACATACATATACCTATGCGAATTTCTTGTGTATACGCATGTGGTGTGCGTTAAAGGATGTTATAATCAATAATAAATAACTCGATAATTGTTTGGGAATACCACGCTGTGACGAATAAACATGCTTACATATGTAGGTATAAAATGTACAAAAAATTATTATACACCAACATGGTTTAAATTTAAAATGATGATGTTTCGATAATGGTCAATTTCATTTTGCAGGTATATTGGCAACATTATTTTTGTAGTGTCGAGCCCAATCTTCATTTTAGAAATAAAGTTGGAGATTCAATTACAGTTTGTAAAAGACTATCACTAATTGAAATGTCAACAACTCAACGTCGAACTAGTCGAGCAAGTGCGTCTAAAGATGTTTGTTCTTAAAGCAACGAAATTCACATTCCAATTGATACTCGTACGTTTTTATGTTCATACATATGTATTATAAAGACTGGTTTACAATTATCAGCACTATTTATGTAAAATGGATAAAATTCGAAAATAAAATAAAAGTAGGTGTACCAGCAACAGTAATCATTTGATATTTTTAACATTAACTTGTTTTTCTTGAAGGATATATCTTACCACAGCTACATTACTGACAATGCACATAAAATTTAAATACTTTTAGAAGCAACACATTTTTAAAGTGCATGAGCCAATACTTAATCTATCACTTGATTAAATACCTTAGGTACCCACTATAGTTCTTTTTCTATTCGGAGGTAGTGATCCCCTATTAAAATAGAAAATTTCTGTTTTACCCACTTTGAGCATGCTTCGAACGTAGCTTGTTGGCGAATTTGTGAACCCAGTCATAAATGAGGTTATGTGTAATATGATTTACAATGTCGTTTCGGAAGATTTTTGACAACTGAAACAGCTGTTAAGCAAATATGGCGGCGCCATTTTCTTGCATTATTGTTTGTAGAGTGATGCGGACTCAAAAATATCAAAATTAATTAGGTTAGGTCACACGATTGAAGTGAATTCACCCCTACGAATAAAAACACGAATTATAGAAAAGTAGGCAGTGCGAAATATGAAATAACATCGTGTATGTTGCGTTAGTTTATTGACACAATTGTATAAATATGATACCTGTCAAAAATTAAGATACGCCATTGATTAGTTTAGAAAAGCCGTAAATGATTTTCTTATAATTATCAATTTCGTCTTAAATCAAGTGTTCAAGGTATATTCGCCTGGCCACTAATACGCAGTAGCGGGAAATCCACACACCACAATTTTTTTAAATAAAATTCGGTACATCTGTTTCCAGAGCATTTGGGCTCTCATCGTCAACCAAGTTCAGTATTGGATTAAATCAATGTTATTAAATCAATTTGAGTGTATGGATTTCCCGATACTTTTTTATTTACCAACCCACAGTCCCTGCAATTCTTCACGGATTCGCCTGGCGCGATGTAATTCGTTGATGAACAAGTATATTCACTGGAGCTTCAACCAAAAATTTTATAAATTCTATATCAGTTTAATTGATTAAGTGTCAGTTTAATTAATTTTTCCAAATTATTACAAAGTTTGTATCATAAAAAATTATATTCATAATTATTCTATCGTAATAAATCGGTGTACATTGAAAGAGATCTTCATATTTACACAGATATTTATGTCAAGCGATCACACGCAACGTTAATTTCACATCGCACCGCATTTCACATTTTTCCAACTTGCAATTTTTAATTTTAAGTAAATATTATTTACTTTGAATATACTGAATTTTTCATTGTAAGGATTTCAAGTTGGTGGAAAAATCAGTACATTTTATACTTATTACTAGAGTTGGCACTGCAAGCGTTCGGCCAGTAGCACGCACTTCGCAGAATTTCAGCAGGGTGTTTGTTTGCTGCTTATCCCAGAACATGAACGCTTTGGCACAAACTTTACAAATCAATTTAGTTCCATCATGTATTAAATCTGGAAATTCATCCATACACTCCTTTGTTTGTAAACCGATGGTAGCGTCATTATTAAACGACATTATTAAACGATTGTCTTTATTGTGTTAGAAAACTCCTAACACAATAAAGACAATCGTACAAATAAGGTACATATATGTTCGGCCCGAAGAAGGATAGCGGACTTACGGTACCCCGAATATAATATCTGCTACAGCCCTTGCTCTTCTTCCAAGCACGCGCTACTGACCGAACGCTCGCTGTGCCAACTTTACTTATGGTGTGTTTAAAAGATCAACCATAAGGTTGGTAATGGTAAATTATGGTAAAGTACCACCGTTTACCGTAATTTACCATTACCAACTTTATGGTTGACTTTTTAAACATACTATACGTAAATTTGAAAACACATGGTAATTTTTGAAACGGTGTGGGAGTGGTTTGTAGTTTCTAAATGTATATAAGATAAGTTACACCGCCGTGAGCCTAAATATTTTGTCACCAAAGCTTCATATATATAATTATGGAAGAAATTATTATTTCACTTTTATTTACCTAATTCGATTTGTTCATAGCTACTACTGTATAATAGCATACATATAGACAGCATAGATTGCATTATAACTTCTAAGCAATTCTCGAAATACAAAATATCAAAAACAACAAAGACAAATACCAGATAGGTCTCATAAACCTAAACGTACCCTAGGTCTTAACTTTACTGCTAAAAACCAAGAAAAGATCTAACCAAGATCCTTACCAATTTCAGGAAACCGCGTTTAATAAGCACACATTTTACAGGAATGGGTGATTTGTGAAACCCAAACCGGATTTACGGTTAGAGTCAGTTGATTTTTTAAACATAGTATTATCAGTGTTGTGAGAACTATTTTATTCTAGGAAAGAAATATGTATAGACAAGCATATGAAAGAATCACCAACTCAAGAGCAACAGGAAAACTGTTAAACTAGAAAATAACAAAAACCTCTTGTTACAGTAGTCGTGCGTTATTCACTTGAAAATCGAAAATAAACATGGCTTAATAGACTCCGCTTAAAAACTGTAGATTTTGATTCAAATCACATTTGCAAAACCAATAAAGCAAACTGCACCCAGACAACTGATTCAATGAACTGGTCAGGGTCACATGCGCATTTATTGAAAACAAAATCGCGGAATACTAAAAAAAGCATAACCTCCCATAAAAGAAATGAAAAATAACAACAAAATAATGCTGTTGTTATGCATGTTCAGGTATACGCTAACTGTAAATAGTTAATAATATAGGTATTATCCGGCGGTTTTAGGTATTTTATCCCGACATATCCGCACTAGCGCTTCAGCTACCTACATATGATATCGATGGGATAAGCTCCATGAATCACACATTCCCACTAGAAACGTAATTTTAGAGGATGTTTACGTTCTCGGCATAAAACTGCCAAAATGGTTTTGTCCAGTTTTGTAACAGACTACCAATAGTTACGCTACTCTCGAATAGATTTGGGTTAAACACCTTTCATGCGAAGTTAGCATCTTACTTCCTTCATATACAAGTCAGTATAAAAGTTTGCCATCACATCCACGAAGGTCGACCGGTAAACGACGAACATCTACCATGACCAGATACGTGGGTCATGGTAGATGTGATGTCAAAATGTTCATTGCAATTAGTTATTTACGGTAAGGCGTTCCGATTGAGCGCCTTGACGCTGCGACGAAGTTTGGGGAAACGCAGTATTGTCCAGCTTTGTAACAGACGAGCAATAGTTACGCTACTCTGAATAGATGGGGTTAAACACCCTTCATTCAAATTTCTGACGTCCTTTATATAGAGGTTAACATAAACGCTTGCCGTCACATCCGCAAAGGTACACTGACGAACTGTAAACGGCGAAACACAATCTGGACATGGAAGATGTAATGGCAAAATCATCTTTGCAAACAAAATTTATTAATAAGATATCCATAGAACAAGGTTACATCGTTTAGAAGGAACCTAAAGAAATTGGACACACCAACTTTCTTTAAGAATGCAGCATCAAATAAAAGTAGTACTAATTTCAGTCGTTATTTGTTACAATACATTACTTCCATTTTTTAATACCTTTTGACAAACAAGAAATATTAAATCTATTGTCTGTTATACTTCGTAACGAAACTTAATCGAGACTTGATAAGATCTCAATATATCTTTTGAAAAGTGTTATGGTGCACATTGTGGGCCCTGTTACGTACCTAGTAAATTTATCCTTAACAACAGGTAGTTTTTCAAGGTCTCTAAGTCTTGAAAAGGTAATACACGTATTGTTAAAGAGCGTTGTATTAAGGACTGTTTTGTGCGCGCCAAAAAAGACAGACAGCAACGGCCGTCGACCGGAGACCCGTTCGTATCGAGGACAGTTGACGGGCTACAACCGCCTGCCGAGCCACGCGCCCGCCTGCTGCCTACCTGCTGCCGCACAACCCGCGGTGCCAGAAACGAGTGCATATATAAGTGGCTGGGTACGAAGAGAAATTGGGCGGTGTTCGTGCTTTCACAACTTCAACTTCAGATATCAAGTCCAACAGGCGTGTAGGGTGCTATGCGAAAGTATACATCAAATGTACACATACATGTATAAGATCAAACCATACTGAAAGACTATAGGAATATATACAATATAAGTTGTATTGAGTTGCGATATTATAAAAAATACATATTTTATACAGTCATATTAAAATTGACTGTATATAATGAAACCACCATAAATCTGGTAGTCGAGCGGTGGATATGGGAGTTCCACAGCGCTCCATGTTGATCCCTGCTTTATTCTTGCTATATGTAAACGACTGCACTGCAACTTCCGGCGCAATCTTGGTCATCTATGCGGACGATAACACTCTACTAATGTCATATAAGAGTGATAGCACCTTACAGATTAAGTGACGGGAAGCTATCGATATGGTGGATGCTTGATTTGGTGATAACTAGGTACTTACATTTGAACACTACCAAAATTCGGATGATTCGTTTCCATAACCGAAGAATGTGGAAAAAGTTCAAGTTTTAGGTTTAGTTATCGATGAACATATAAATTGGAAACATCATATGAAAAAATGAACACAACTGCCTTTGTTGTGTCTTTATAAATCTAAAACACGTGCTTTCATTTGAACAATTAGTCACGATTTACCATGCTACGATTGAGTCTGGACTGAGATAAGGTACTTTATTTTTATTTATATATTTTTTATTTTTGTTTATTATAATAATTTATTTATTTATTATAAAGAAGTTAACGATGTTTTCATTGCTGAGAAACGAATCTTAAGAGTAATGGCTGGTGTGTCTGGGAGTCACGCGTGCAAATACAAAAGTAAAGACAAGTACCTACACCTCATCATTTGGTATTCATTATAGGGAGACATGATAAAAAAAGTATTTTTTATGACCACGTGGCAGATGTGACATTGTTAGTAACTCACCCACAGACATTGGATTAAAGGTAGTTAATAAATTACCTGCTGAAATTCCTATGAGACATACTGTTGCTGCTTTCCATAGAAATGTAAAAATATATCTATTAAGCAAACCGTTATATACTGTTACTGAGTTCTTTTGGTGTATATTGATGTTATTATTGCTGTATGTATGTAATCCCCGTAACTTGTCAAACGGAAATAAATATCTATGTATCTGAACTTCTGCAATGCGGGTTCGGATAACCTTAAGGTCATTTCAGGGTCCGACGAATTTAATTTTTCCAATTCAGATAAGGACTGAACATTATTATAGCAGACAAAATCCGTTGATAGCATAGTGGATCCACGTAATCTCCAAAATCGGGTTAGTTTAAATTATTTATCATGGTACCTCGATTGGGGAACGTCATGTTGAATTATTAGCGCCAATACTTGAAGATTTTATAGAAAACGTATAGTTAGCCACAAATTTAACCACGTCCATAGTTCCAATAGTAAGCATGTGACACGGTGTATTCTTGTAAAGTTAAACGCTTTGTGCATATTTTACAGTGGAATCTGTATATGTCCTTGAAATAATTTTAAAAAACAATTTCCTTTCCCAATAAATTATTTTTTAACTGTAATGAAGAGGTTCTCTTTAATTTGTGTTGATTAGTGTTATGAAATATGTTTAACAAAATTAGTACAATACAGAAATTACTCATATATTTCCCACTATTTAACATTAGCTATAAACGTATGTACATGTAAATACATACACAAAGACAATGTAATGGTATGAATATTTGTATCTTTGGTATTCACGTAACATAAAGCACGCTAATTGATCGCTTAATGTGAAAACAATTAAAATACGTCACCTACGTAAAGTTGAACCACTAGTTCCATTTGAAAGTATCTTCTTCGTAGAATTCTGTTAAACAGTTAATGTTTGATCAATGGCGGTAATTATTTTTAATTTGTGAGAGCTATTTACACATACACGTATATTATTATTGCATTTCTACTAATACCTTTGATGAATGTATATTTTTGCACGTGTCAAAGAATAATATATAATTAATAAATTGTGGTGGCATAGTAAGAATTTAGCACAATGAGGATGTTTCTTAATGTTTTATTGGTGGTAAAAACAAGTGTTTAAAATGTCAACATGATCCGGTCGATCATGACGGAATCTTAGATAAAAAAACATGCATTTTTTTATAAAATACAAAATAGGATACGGTGACTTGAAATAGTAAAAAATAAAAAATACCCTTACCACCTCGATGAGTGAAGAACTCCTGGATACGTATTTCGGCAACT
>JARFOC010050157.1:0-20600 GCA_031763485.1 Osmoderma eremita | reverse complement strand
TTTCCTCAAAATATGCATTTTAACTATCAGAAACCCAAATAATGAAACCGGAAGTAATAATGTACAGCTGATTCGACCATTTGGCAACCGTGTATCGAATTCTTATAAGCTCTGTACTGCATTCGTAGATTGAGACGATAATAATGTGTTAGTAAAATAGAAATGTATATCTTCCATTACATAAAGTGGATTTTATTATAAACTATCACAATCATTGTCTTGTAGGTCTGCTGACCAATAAAGAAGAAACATTATTACTGGAATTATTATTATAACTTCCCAAAATTTTTTATTAACCTAAAAGCTATATGATTGACCTCATAATATATTCCGATAAAAAAATAAATTAACTGCAAAGTGACCAATAACCATTAACAAATAACTTTTACTTTTATACATAAATGTTGTCCATAACCAACACAAACGGCAAACGTAATCTCCTACCCCATCCTCAAATGAAGCAAATCAATGTTATTACTTTCATCAGCACTGTTTCGATTCACATTCTTTCACCTTTCGAACGTATGCAAAATCCATATATCGATTAAACTGAAATATTTACACCCTGGCTGACCCAGTTACCGCACCGCGATGGTCATTCTTCGAGATGCCCGATGTGCTCCAAAATATAGCACCAATCCGATTACTCTCCCAAAACGAATTAAGAACATAATTTCCTGCCCAATAGCTAAGAGCGCGTGTTCGCTTTTATGTATCTGCTCTACCTGACGGTTTATCGTTATTAATGCCCTGTAGGCCGGCCGTTTCATGATGACGTCGGGGGCGCAGAGGTCTGCCATCGAAGCAAGCGCGTGGAAGACGCGTGAGATGTAAAGTAGAAGAGAACGATTATGGGATGCGTATACCGCACCGGCCCGGTACTTTTAGAAGGGAAACGTTCGAGTCAACGTAGATTAGGTACTTAGAAAATAGGGGCAATGAGGAGATTGCATGTGAAAATTAAGCTTCGAAATCGTGTATTTTAATTAAGGATTATTAGGCTGGCTTAACGATAATCTTTACATTTTAACCTTTCTATATAATTATTCAAAAATGTGTTAACAAAACAGTACAACACATTTCTCCTTCCATAAACGACGAAAAAATGCTAACAGGAACATGAAAATGTGCCGCGAAAATTAAAGCAGATAACATATTGTAAATTTTGTATTTGTTTCAAGCACTTGATGTTATCCGGTGGTTTTAGGTCTAAAACGTAGAAATGCCTTCCCTTCTTCAGTTGCGCATTTAGAAAGGGATGCCTGTTTCTATGTGTGTTTTGTCCCAAGCAACAGTGGAGACCTAGTAGGAGGAAACTCCTAAAGAAGCCGAATAATATTGATGAGTTAACAGAAATTTTGTTTCCAGAATATATTATATATTATTTATGTAAACATAAGTGAATTCCCTATTGTTGAACACGAAGTACTCTGAACTTTTTTGAAACTATATTCAACTATTACATCAATACTTTAAAAATACATATATTCAAAAATCAAAGCCAAATCAAACACGTCAATTCTCCGCTAAATTCTATATTCAACTATCCCTTACAGTTAACCCACTTTGTATGTGACTCATTGTCTTTCTTTTACAATATGCAGGTAGAATTTGGGTTGCAACCGATACGATTTGCTTAATATGTATTAGATGGAAGATAATATACTGAGGGCTCTCATTATATTATGACGCACATGACGGTTCATCAATCCCTCATCATTACAATTAGGTAACACTGGGCCATCCTGTCCATAAAGCGTCCCCGCTTGACATATTTCTTGCGAAAGGCGGCTATACTAAAACAACAGACATTCGGAAGATATTGTTTTATAATAAAAGTTTAGAGGAACAGTAACAATTGTCTTCTAACAGATCTTATTGTTAACTATTTGTCTTTCAACAACCACTTGTCTTTTAACACATCTCATTGATATTATTATTTACCAAATATTGTTATTTTATAACTCATATTATTATTATATTTACCGCTCAAATGAGTTTATTAATTCATCAATAACTATCGACGTCCTAGTAACTTCGTTTTATATTAGATGCTAGTGAACCGCTTACTACATCGCGACAGTCTCTTTCGCTTGTAGATAATAGGTAGCGGTTTTGATTCGTTACGATTTGTAAAGTAGTGCAACTATTTTTCCCACTTCACAACTCAATGCAACCAATCCAGGGACACTGCATAAAACGATGTAAAATCCTAAAGAAAATGTGTTGAATACCAGTACTTAATTGCTGCACTGGCATGCCTGACTAATCGGTAATGGATATCACTTCAGGGTCATCAAATAAGTTTCTTGAAAATTAATGCACCAATGTCTAATATTTAGTGGAAGTACCCGGGCTACAGAACTCACGCTCTTTCGTTGTACTATTACTTTGCGTGTAAAGCAAGCATCAAAGCTATGACCAGATTTACCACAGATGCCGCATACTGTGGATTTGGAAACACCTTCCATCTTAGTGGTGAAACTACAGAATTTTTCTTTAAAAGTATGTTTGAATTACTTCTGCTACTGTTGAATGATGAAGGTTCAGAAAGCAATCAGCAAGTTTCTCAACCAAGCATCGAACCTAGTCTTTGAGACGTACAACAAATAACGTCCTTTGAAAGCGGACAATCATTGTTGGGATGTACCGAAAATAGTAATAAATAAACAATCTAGTACGTTAAGAATCCATTGCAATAACTTATTACACGCAATGAACTTCGATGAAGTTAAAATTTTACACACAAAATAATTATTACAAGGTTAGACTTTTGAAAGATTGTATACATAAAAACACTAGAATTTAAATAATATTTATGGTGATATTTTAAACTAGGACCACTGAATCCGTTTGAATGGAAGTAAACTTTTTAACACTCTTTCAATTTATAGTTATATATTCTTTTGTAGTCTTATACTTTAACAGTTCGTTTTATCCCTAATGCAATCAACACGTGTTAATCGTCATATATTTTCATTTTCACGATTTTTGTTGCGAGTCTTCATTAACTCACTGTAAGCGGTACTTATAATGTTGAATATTAATATATATAGGTACTTATCTTAATTTCGTAAATTCTTGTAGCGCGATTCTTAAGAGTATACCAGAACTTTGTCACTGAATTCAAATTCCTTCGCATGTTCTATCCATTTTCTCGCATTTATTAGTTCACGAAGAGAGACTGGTAAATTTACTTGGCCAGATGAGGTTTCCATAGATTTCACAATTTTCGCAAAATCTGGGGAAAATCTTCCATCCTGTGTATGCATAATACCGAAATTCTAACGCACTTTTGTTTAATTACTTGAAGTACTTTAATTTAATTTAAGTGTGTATTATCCGCACGAATTGTAAAATCAAAGTAAAATCAAACACGTCTGTTCTCCGTTAAATTCTATCCCCTATTCGGTTAACCCAGTGTGAATGTGACTCATTCTATTTCTTTTATAATATGGAGGTAGAATTTGAACTGCAACCCATACATATTTTGCTTAATATGTACTAGATTTTAAGATAATATACTGAGTGGTCTCATTGTATTATGACGAACATGACGCCTCATCAACTCATTATTACAATTAACAATATTTTAAAAATATTCTCTGACTCCTTTAATAATAAAACCTGTAACAGTTTGTGTTCCTTAAACAGAATATAACTCGATGTTGTTTTCGGGGATCTCAGCATTTTGTTATATAGCGGCATTTTCTTGAACTATTAAAATCTTTGTAAACTGAGCTTTATAATATAAAAACATTAAAAAGATATATATCTACGATCCCTCGTTTTAATCTCAGATTTCTTGTAAGCTAGTCGTCATCTATTACTCTCTTTGTTGAGATATTATAACTTTTGCTCAGTACGTCCAAGTTTGATAATAATTATATATATAATCCAGTCCTCTACCGTGAGGTGTAGAGAATTTTATGTCACATACATGGTTAAACACTATACACCTTTTACAACATTTCTCCATGAATTTCTCTCTTCCAAGAGTCTCGGCTTGTCTGTAGGATAACCCTTTCGTTGTCAAAATATTTGGCATTTCTCCATCCCATGTCATACGCGGTCTACCTCTCCTTGTCTTTCCTATTTCTTCACCCAGCCTTTTCAAGTGACCCCACCATCGCATTTGTGCCCTTTCTATATGAGTTTGGCTAATAATTATGTAGTTATATTAATAATATCTTAGTATTTATTAAATCTTCACATTATAAACATTTACTTTCTTCTAGTTCTACAGCTATGAATACACTGTAAGTCTCACGCTAATAATAAACTCTGTTGCGGAAGATTTACTCTCCTGTTTATACTGCCTTGGCTTGCTCCACACGTTATGCCACGCCCCGTATAATGAGGATAAGGAGTAATGGTGTTTGTCACCTATCCTTAATTTGTGTATTACATACAGGTTTCCCTTGAAATAATAACATCTAAAATTATAACAGGCAATAGGCTTGTTTTTACATTAATTTGTTATTTATATAAAAGTTTATCTTTATTTGTTTCGTTATTTTCGTTATTCGTACACCGAAATCGGGGGATTCGGCAGAAAGAGAAAATAGTGTTGTTCTTATACTTCGTCCATCAAAGCAAGCTATAGTAATGCAAAGTTTGCCATTCTTTTACTTTTATTTTAAATGAATTATTATTGTGAAGAAGCATTCCGATGATGATAATTTAAGAAAACAGATAGTTTGAGCAACATATACTGAATACTCTTACTTTACTTTGCAATGATGTTATTTCCTGTTTGTTGTATTACGTGTCCGTATTCTATCTTGACGGAAGTTCTTATCTGGAGATCTTATGTTAGATTCTCTTTACTGATTCACAATGTGTGTCGCAAGGATCGACCTTCGGTCCCCTACTTTTCTTAATATTTACTTAACATTTGCCTGGTGTTTACGACGGTGGTAATTTAGTGGTATTTCCTGATGATATTATATTTATGCGATAACATTGAGGATACACTTACAGTTGCCAATGAGATGTTATAAAAATTCTATAAATGCTTTGTTGCAAAGAAATTGACGCTGAACCTGAAAAAAACGCAGTGTTTATAAATTCCACACCTCGGAGTAAGTTGAATAAACTCTATTAACTGAATCAGGAAGCATAAATTAAGTTTCTTGAGGAACATTTGAATTGTGACTTGGGGTGGGACCTTCATATTAAGACATTATGAAATTCATTATTATCTGTTTGCTTTGCTCTATACAGATTGCCCCATTTGGTATCTATAGAAGTAATTATCAATTACTATTTTGCGTGTTTTTAATCTAAGGTCACCTACGCCATTACTTACTGGAGAACAAACTTGAAATGTCAGCCGGTGTTTAGGATACGAAAGCGAGGCTTACGTAATATAGCGGGCGTATCCACGCATTGTTTACAGAATATGGAATCCTTCCTGTACCATGCCAACATATCTTGCGCACTCTATGTTTAATTATTAAAACTTCACAGTTCTCTACAGCTGAGATACTATTTCGTTATTGTTCTGTTTAACTTATCCTACATCCATTGTGATCAAAGGGAGAAATAAATAAAAAATTATACATTTGTTTTAACTATGTTAAATTTTCGACGCGCAGTAATTTTATCGAAAAACTTGTGCAACATTCCTACGCCCTAATTAAGGGCTGAGTGGAGGGTTAGAGCGCTTGCAATTACGCAACGTAGAAAAATTATGTAACCTACGTCCGCTCCTATCTTACAAATTACAAAAGTTTCTCGAGATCAAAATGCGCGACCTCTCTCCAGTTTGTAGATGTTTGTACAGAGAAAAAATTAGAATAGGAAATATTATCCTTGGCATAAAAGATACCATCTTGAAATAGAAAAATTGTTTCTATATTATATTCTACAAAAACGCATTATTTTTTGTGTTCTTCTACAAAAGCCATTGCCTTACATAAGCAGCAACTGTTCTTTCTTTTACTGTTCTTCTTCCGATGAAATTACCGTAAGAGCGAGTAGCATGAGTAACTTATCCCGCCACAATTGTAAGCTGGGTAAACTTGCTTATTACAAGTCATCAAATTTGCCACACCAAGGAACATAATTGTTCAAAATTATAGATGTCATAACAATTATTTTTCAAGGAATAACTGTGGGTCAGAAATTCTATTCTTTTGATCAGCAATCGCGGTAATGTCCTTATTGGTTTACAATCGACACCCCGAGTAGGCTATAAATAAATATTAGAACCTAATTGTAGTAATATAATCACAAATGTATATTCCTGTAACACAACTTAGGATAAAACATATATAAATGCTTCATTCAGAGTTGTACAATGCTTTAAAATTGCGTAATAACGTATTTCACGGACAAGGACTAAGAATGATATGTTAATATAGTTCCAAACACAAATTTACTATTTCGGAGTAAGGGTAAATATTTAGTACTGTTTAGTACCGCTACAGTTGGTGTACCTATTCTACCACCCAAGAAAGCTCGAAAATTAATTGCGAAAAGTGTGCTTTGATGTTGTCGAATGAGCCATTTACGTTTCTACGCCATTCCGACATTATACGCTTCCAATTACAATTTTGAATGAAGGGAATGCTGTATAAGGTATTGTACAAACTCAAGGAATGTATTCCGCCAGCACTCCTTAATTAGCAAAAAGCTTTTGCTTTTAACATTAGTAAAACGAATGCCAAAATTTCTGAAACAAAAACTTTAATAAATACTAAGAATTCAAAAGTTACTACCTACTTGTGTTAAAAATAACAAGCAAAAACTGCACATTTCTATTAGAAATAAACTTAAATTCATTCAGCATTGTATCCACTTTGGAATGCAAGAAAGTACAAATATAAATCTTTAATACCTTGCTATCCATAAGGATTCTGTCGAAAGTCTGCAAAGACGTTTCATAAAGTATACGGAGAGCCTAGGCCCTCTAGGCGGTTTCTTAAGCAAATCTTATTATATACGAAGGATGTCTGGTTACTAAGATACGCTTGCGCGACACGCCGCCTACGTCGCTCCGATCCGGCTCAAGCATGCACCCATTTTAGATGTGCATATGTACTGCATAGGTGGCTATTGTCATTAAATTCAGTACAACGTGTGCAGTGACAGTTCAATGTCAGTTCCGATCGAAACATACTCCAAGTTGAAGTGGGAGCGGTCATTCGTTTTTTCATGCAAACAATGAAACGCCTACCGAAAGGTGTGCGAAAAAAACCATCAACAACGAAAGCGTATAAGAATCCAGACGTGGCTCCTTCTGATTTTCATATGTTTGGACCGTTAAAAGCTCATTTGTCGGGTAAAAGGTTTGAAAACATCGATGAAGTTCAAAAAGAAGTACGGCAGTATTTTACAAGTTTCGATCGCACCTTTTATGAAGAGGGTTTACAGAAGCTTGTGCCTCGCTGAGATAAGTGCTTTAACATTGGCGGCGATTATGTTGAAAAAATAGTTAGCAGTTCTCACTTTTACTTAGTGTATGTTTGATTTCTATTAATGAAGTAGTCTGTCTGTAATTCAAAAATGTACCTTAGTAACAGGAGATCCCTCATACCATTTATATGTCATAATTCGTGCAAAAACGCATAATTATTGGTCTCTACCTTTTATAGAAATTTAATTATTTCATATCAAAATCGATTCCTCGATATGCAATACGTAGCGTGGCTCCGTTCTATAATTTGTCTAATCGTACGAACCTGTTGCTGAAGTAACCGATACAGGTTATATGTAATGCCTATAGTCGCATTAGTGGATAGTGGGATATATTCAACTTCTCCCTGGGAGAATTACTAGTCAGTCGAAGATGATGTCCATGATTGGGTTCTAGACCCAACGACAATTATTCCTTGTATATTAATATTTATTAATTACTCTTATTTTTCTTAATATAATGCTATTATTATTTTACTTTTGATTTGTTCGTCTCTAATTTCGTACTTTGTGCGGTTGTGTAATAAGTATTATTATTATATACAAATTTGCAGAAGTTAAAACCAACCTCCAGTAGGTAATCTAGAACAATGAGATATTCCACATTAGAAAGAGTTAACTTGTCAAAGAGCTTTCATTACTGACTTCATGTCCATAAGTTAATTCATGAATTTCTGTCTCCTTTGTATAAATCAATTTATCCTGAGCCAACATCAGAAACCTATTCTTTTTAAATGAATGTTGAACGCTCTAACAGGCTCTGATCTAACAATAAAACATATGTATGCGATTGTTTACTAAATTTCTATCATTTGTTTATCTTTTCAGGAGAAAAACAAAGCAGTTCCAGCTTTAACCTCAATGAACTACGGCAGAAGACCAATCTACGATCCACAGACCGGTTATCACAACCGACGAAATCACATTGGCAACTTCTACAGGAAGAGGCAGGTCTTCCCCGGCGAAAAGAAACAACGTTTCACTGAAGATGTACAGTTCGGCATCTGACGGGTGCGTCGTGACTATTGTTACTGCGATATGATGCTTGCGCAAGTAATAAATCTAGCTCACGAGAACTGATTATTGTATTAGTAAAGCTCTCTGCTTTCTCTCTTGGAACGATATTTATTATGCGCGTCGGGAATCTAGGCCAAGTGAATTACCATTCCGCCGAAATGAATAGGAGAGCCTTCGAGGGAAAGCGCCTAACATGAACTTTGGGCGATGAATCTTGCGTCCTAATTTTATAAATGTGAGCGACAAAATGTAGCAGTACATTTCCTAATTTTATAGAACCATTTATTAACGTAGACGGTATTTTCTCATTCTGCGTTAATTACTAAAGCAATTTTAAAAAGATCCATTTTCTGTCTCGTACCAAAAGAGAAGCACTTTTGGCATCTACATTCTACAGAAAATCTATATAGAATCTCTACAAAGTTGCGATTCATACAACTGTATTTTTCGGACGATAAAACACATCTCAAATCTTTGAAACGTTTTTTGTAAAAACATTTTATTTACTGTAATGCTATCTTCGGACGCACCCCAATTTCAAGTGTTCTTGTATGCCAAAACGATACAGATATAATATGGCATATATTATATGTGTATCATGATTGGACGCTGCTCAGGAAGCGTCAAACTTTATTGTTTTATTACTTTACTATTAGAAATGGCTCTAGAAATGAAGTGAAATCACTATACGTTATTTGTAGATGATAAACCTAGTTTCGTATATACAATAAAATAACTACACCTTACCAGATAAAGTCAAATGAAAAAATAAGTGGTTATGAAAAACAAACATTGAACTCAAGAACTGATTATTATCCACTTATACCGGGTGACGCATTAGTGTGGCAAAGCTCGATATATCCGTTATCATATAAGATATCTAATAAAGTTATTTATGAAAATTGTAGACAGTCGTAAACTTAACATTTTAAAATTATGTTTATATATACAGGATATTTCATATCACCAGGGTGAACCAAACATACGTTTTGTTGAATGAAATTATATATTATTTCAGATTTAGATTAAGCTCATGCCTCACATCCCTAATATACAATTTCATTGCATTATGCAGCGTGTTTCAGAAGTTATGGTCAATTTTATATGCAAATCAGTTTGAGTTCGAGGTCTTGTATACTGCAAATGACAGTCTGAATTTTTCTTTTACAAGCATAGATTTTTTATATTGACCCACTTTTATAGCAAAGTGACATTTCTTCTAAATTTTCAAAACTGAATACAGGGCGAGTCAAAACTCAAATACATTGTCTGCAATTTTCGTAAGTAACTTATATGATAACGGACATATCGAGCTTTGCAACACTAATGCGTCACCCTGTATTTGATATTACGCTATACTAGTAGCATATCTATAACTAATTAGTCCAAAATCACAGTTATTTTAATTTAAAACAAGCTCCAAATCGCTTGTTTTAAATTAAAATAACTGTGATTTTGGACTAATTGGTTATAGATATGCTACTAGTATAGTGTCAGAAGTAATTGCAATTTTGTGCCTTTTAGAAATTACGAATGATGTTTCAAATTAACGATTTCAAATTCTCTCTGAAGCTCCCTAAACAAGCGCCTTTTTACAAAAAAACCGGAATTTTTATTTCACTGCAAGACGGGACCAATCAAAATAAGAAAACAATATTTAAAAAAATTCAATGCGACCCATCCAATCAATTGATAACATTTATAATATCAAAATTCCTTTTTCTCGATTTGAGACATCGAAACATCATTTTGTGATAATTACAGTAGAGTTAAGAAAATCGTACTTCAAAGACATTGAAAAAAAATCCAGGAATTTAATGGATACCTATAGTAAAACACTGTAGTCTTTCAACTTCATTATAGCTGATCTTTTATAGAACGAATATTTGACACAAATTTTTCGTATATAATTCTAAACGCTCTGAAAACAGGTAGCAAATTGTTCAGCTTGAGAAATAATGATACAAACTTCCAGCAATACGAGGTTTCGTTCTTTCACATGAAATGCAAAATTAGAGGTCTTAAGAGCTCTTTATAAAACCAAAGGCGAACAGTAGCAGTCTTCACGAAGCAGAAATGTACGATCCTACGTAACTTCACTTACAAAATCAGAAATAATAAAATCCAAAATATCATGACAATTAACAATATTAGAATTGCCGAGTTAGGTCCGCTCAAATTGAAATGTGGATTTTATATGAGTCATATTGTTACAAAAACATTTAGCTGAAATTTCCAACTTGTAAACTTTTGTAAAGCTCAAGTAATCAATTCAAAGATTTCAGAAAACAACTTAGCTAAAGGACTTATAATCTTTGATGGATATATAAGCTGAGTTCTTAAATAAATAAAACTCAGCAGATATAGATATCGCTATTATTAGGTTAAGGTTAGTTTCACATTAAGCAAATGTTTCGTTTTGGGACAAAAATAATCCTTTTAAATCTGATAATATAATCAAAAGGCTTGTTATATTAACGATATATATATGTTAAAGTAAACTATTAAACTTATAAAACTACTTCACTCAAGTATTAAGGGTCATGGAAGAACAAAAGCAGTCTTAGATTTCGCACAAGGTCACCTATTCCACGATGGCATCAGCAATAAAAAGCTTTAAGAAAAAAATATGACACTAGGTACAATATATAAAGAAATTAAATGAGCCAAATATCATTAGATATATTAAAGAAACGAATAGATAACACTAGTAACGTTTCCAATGCTAATAACGTCTAACATACATAGGCAAATGGTTTCACAATGTACTATTTAAGTTTTACATACGCAGCTATAAAATATCTTCTCATAATGATAATATTTAAGGTGTATACCCATAATTATAGCAAGAACTGAAATTCACCCATGTAATAAGGAACCCCGTAGCGTTGATACATATGATGATGAACTTTAAGAGGCAATAAACCAACTTGTATATACTTTTATGACCTTTCCCAGCATCTTTTATTCTCTTATTAATTCTTTGATTATTAGATTTCTCTGCAGCATATGCAAGCATTTGCGTACTTACGTACTTATAATTCTTCGTGTGTATTAATGGCTGCACACCAAATTGTTTAGTTAAATGTACAAAATAATAGGATACGGTGGCTTGAAATAGTAAAAAATTATAATAATATAATAATATTTGTTTTTTAAAGTAGATTATTGCCGTTCAATGCGCGTTACGAAACACACTTAATGAACTGGAGTTGAGTAGTATATATAGACATAGATTATAAGCGGTAAAACAGTGTTATTCAAGTGGTGTTCTGTGTGATGCATATGTCCATATTAGGTCAAAACTAAAATACGCATTCTTGGTGTGATCTCCAATTTACAAAGTTCATATGAATAACACTGAATCGGTACAAAGGCGGTTTTTAAAGTACATACTTTTCAAAATTGATAGATTTTATCCTGAAAGGGGATTTGATTATAATATTATGTTAGCTAGGCTAGACTTAGTTTCATTATGTAAAATACGTATATGTTAAGTGTAAAGTTCTTGTTTGGATTGTTAAATAACAATACTGTCCGTGGCTGTTGAGTGAAATTTATTTTAATGTTCCTAGATTGGAAGCCCTCTATGAATGTATGTTTAATTGTCCAAGAAGTAGAACAAACGTTTTAGTTAAGTCTCCCGTGTTTATGATGTCTAGCAATTATAACAAAATTGCTGATTTGTACGACGTGCATTTTAGCTCATTTAAAGCAATAACTGCAGCTATCAACAACTTGTAGATTGTTTAATTGATTTTTCTTTTCTTGTTCTCATCTAGCACATTTCAGGTTTATTTACTTTATTATATTTGTACAAATGTATCCGCATAATGTATTAGATAAATGAATTAAGTAATTCTTACACATAACACGAACTTGTGTCACTTTTCGATATTAACATTCACCAAAACTTACACTTGAAGATTACTTAAAGATCACATTTAGCACATTGCAATACATATACATCCGTAACCTTTGTTCATTGAATATAACCAATTAGCACCCGCAAAGCCCTTCATTAATTAAGCTCTCCTGGAAAGCACGAGTTCTTCGTGCACTAATATTAATCGCATGCATTGTGCACTTTATATCGACGTGGGAACATGGAAACTGCCATATAATTCAGCACACAATCTGAAGTATCCCTGGCAAATACTGCCAGCATCTAGTCGGGCGACCCGTAATTAAATTTTCAACGAATTTCTACGGCGAGTAAAGCTCGCGAGGTTGGCCAAAATACACAGCGATTCGGTCCCGACGAGATTAGGAACGGTAAATACGAATATCCTAAGCACACAACATAATATTTGCAGGTACGATATGGGCGAATGAATACTCGGAGAGCGGAAGCGATTTAGAAGTTTTCACGAGAAGGTTTGTTCGTTGCATTGAATAATTCTTTGCTCCGGTGTATTTTTTCATTTAACGATAAAATCAACACTGCACAATTGATATTGTTTTACAAATTAAACTTTTACCCCAACATAACAGTAAATCTTAGAATGTATATCGTATATATTTTAAGAAGAAACTAAATGCTATACCTTTCTGTCATAATATAGTCAAAATCTGTTATGAACGTACATTAATAAAACCACACACGAGAGTAAGTAACTACTTACTTTAGAAGGGAAAAGAAACCAAATTTTGGAAAAATTCACCTTAAATTCACTACAACTATTTTTATTATTTGCCTTGGCTAAAACAATTTGGATACAAGATTTTGCCAATTTTTGAAATCCAGCACCTAATACTCAGCTGCAGACTTCTAGTATTACTGAATTAATATTATTAAGTTTCGGTAGTGCAGTGACGAGTAACCCATATTCTGGTGGGACCATATGAAATATCTACAGCTTCAAATCGCCCACACAACCGTCCCGCCACTTCCTGTGGTGATATCGGGGAACAAAAGTGGGCTACTGGAGACTGAAAAACTCCCAAAGCACCAGATACGCAGAATTGCGGCAGAGATATAAATATCACTCTACACCTAGGAAAATACGCCACTCTGATACTGGCAGATATAACATTGTGCAGCAGAAAACTATAGAAGGGGGTCTGTATTGCAATATATAGTCAGACGACACCTTTGGCACTATGAAATCCCAAAGTGACATAAAGGTTGGCTGGAAAATGCATACGGAAACTGAGTATACTCGCGGAACGCAATAAAGTTGCTTTGTGGTGGGTACCTGGATATTCAGAAGCTGTAGGCAATGAGCCGATGAGCTAGCAAAAACAGGATCATCGACTCATATGTAGGGCAATAACTTGCCCTGAGAGTGTCTTTAAACGCCGTACGAGGGCAGATAGGAAGTGGATAAAAGAAAAACACAAAGAACACTGGGATAATATAACAAGAGAAAGCCATGTCAATTTATTAAGGAGTCATGAATGAAGAAGACTGACGAACTACTAAATCTTAGTAGTAATCACCTTCATATAGAAGTAGATCTCCTGACGGGACATTGTACACTCGAAGGACACCTATATAAAATTGGGGTTGTCATTGAGGACCTAAACTGCAGACTGTGTGAAGGGTCATTAGAGACTGTAAATCATATTTTATGTTAATACGAGGCCTTAGAAGACAGGCAATCTTTTGGGAAAAATAGACCCATGGTACTATATAAACCAACCTATATAGGACATCTAAAGGCATCGCGCAAGGGGGTAGGTGGTATGTGCATGTGCAGGAGAAATGGGAGTTTGCAACGTCTTAAGTCAAATGGTTACCACAAAAGAAACGCAGACGATTTTTCGCCTTCATTCACATTTTCATTGTTTCTAATTATTTAAAAATATACAAGTACAAATTGATACCAGCAATAAATTTGCATATATTCATTGCGTTTAGAACAAAACAATTGCTAATATTTTTCCAACATTGAAAAACGCCTGCAGCACTTCTTCCTCCCTTATATACAATACATGCCCACAATTGCTTTTTATGGCTGCTTGATAAATTATTAGATCTTCTTCTTCGTACGCTTTCATAGTTTTAAGATTAGATCATTTATAAGTGGTTATATATTACAGGACACTTAAAATAAGCTTTTAAAACATATAAATCTAAAAATGTAACAAACTGCATACGATTCTTCATCATTTGAAGAAAATTTCTATTGATTCCGAAACGAAAAGGTATCCAGTAACAACATAGCGCGAGTCAAGCACGAATTCGCCGCCTCGAGTGAAACGCCCGCCTATGCCCATTTCAGTCACATTATATTACAGTATTTGGAAATAATAAATAAATAATTAATAAATAATTTCTGGATAAATATGGATATAATTATAACGACAATCAATGATAAGTAATGTTTCATTACCGTTTTCTTGTATCTCTGTTATTAACGGTCTAAATTTGCTATACAGCACCGTTTTCGACATAAAACCGACTTTATTTGTAAAAAATTAAAATAACAAAATTCGTGACGTACCCGGTCCCCCGTTATTATTTCTTTGCGAAAATAATTCGCGTCTTCCTTGGGACTATGTAATATACTTCAAATTATTCTCCAAAAAAGAACAATATAGCTTCCGAGATATTTACAAAAATTTTCGAAACCATTCAAATCTTTGGGATCCCCGAAATCTGGAGATTGGGCAGAAAAAGAGAATGGTGTTGTTCTTATACCAAAGTTCTGGGGGTGGTGCGGGTTACCGGTATTCCCTTGTCAGTAGTGAAGTCTATGGTACTTAAGCATGGCAACAGCTTTTCATCGCAACGCACAACAACAACGTTAGGTATTCGTTATGCCAATTTCGTGAAGACGTAATGGCTCCACGTACGTCTTCAAATGCTTGTAATCCAACATCTGATTAAGTTCAACCCCAGATTGACATTTTAAACATAATATAAATATACTATTTGAAATTTTACTATTTTCGGGTTGTTGGTATTTCCTTGTTAATGTTATGGTATGGTATGGATCTGTTGAAGAACATCTCTTCGAAAGTGTTACCTTGCCAGAGGTACTAAGTCTAATACTTTATTTCTTTTGTTATTTCTACCGCAGATGGCAATTTAGTTAAGTATGTATTTACTCATTGAAGTGTTAAGAATTTTCTGATTTAGTTCTCCAAATGCATTCTTGTGTTTTATGGCGTAATTTGGTATTCATAAACCGTTTTGAGACACGTGCATACAATCTTCATTCATATATTACATTCTGTGTGCCCAACGACAACGCAATCTACTTTACCCATTAATCTTCCTTCCATTATTACGTAGTAAATACATCAGGAGCAGGTGTTATTAGCGCTCGATCTATTTCTAGAATTTATTCACACGGAAATTTATGTAACTCCATCACCATGGTAACCGAGAAATCCCACGTTCGCCTAACGCGGGAAAGGCACCGCTCCAGAATTGATTTCCCGATGCGTACGTACATTTACAATGCTCCTATTTTAAAGCACGCAATTGTACACCAAGACGAACATTTCCCTCCTGAAATATTCCACGGCCACACGTTTTCGGCTCGTTGACGTTAAGGGGACGTCGACGTAGAACGCGTGGAAGAAAAAGAAAAATACCGGAGGCGAAGACAAGTTTTCGCCATTCTGTACCGTTTAAATCTTCATCGGAATCGCTGATACAAGTGATGGAATTAAATTTGCAGCACCTGACGGACTGAGGGTCGCCGCCCTTCGTATACCGTACTCAAGGAACAGGAATCTTCGGAAGGTTTCTCGGACTCAATACAATGATCATAAAACCAAATCAGAATTAACGGGGTTTCGATGAAGGTTTCTGGATATTCCTTATTTACTATTTTACTATTTTCTCGCAGCACCAAATTATTAGAATTATTAGAATTCTAGGCTTAGCATAATAACATCTACAGGTATCTGAACTTGCTCTAGGTGGTAAGCATGATTTCTATAGGATGGAGACCAGACTAAGGATGAATACTCTAGTTTGGAACGTACAAAGCCATAATCTAAGAATAAAATAGCCTCATTTGAAGTAAAGAACCTGGTATATATATAGTAAATTGTAATGCTCTCAATTCCGCGAGCACAGATGTTGAATACGTACACAATGAAGGTCGATTTAGGGTTACATGTGACAACAAGATTTGTAACTAAGTCACACCTGAGCAGATGTGGTTGTTAGGATGGTATTCATAGAGAATGAAATTAGAGCTAGGTGTGCAGCTGACTATATTGCACTTTGCTCCATTTAAGTTGAGCATTTAAGGTTTATATTTAACGTGCTGTGGTCCGGGATTCTGGAATATTCAGTACGATTCCTTGCTTAATTTAGAGTTTACAAATCAAACAAATGCAATTGGTTTTGATCATGATCTAGTAATTTATTTCAAATAAAAATAGAAAAGAATACTTAAACAAAATAATTTTAAGCAATATTTTCACAAATGCAAAAGGTATGTGGGGAACGTCTACATTATTTTATTTTATTTTCCACACCATATATTTAAATCGATTAATCCTGATAACTAAATTGATAAAATACTATCATATTCATGCATTCGGTTTGATTTAAGTTGAAGCACTATAAGGTTAAAAAAATTGGTAATATAAAAATTAATCTTGCGGTAGTTCTTCATCGATTTATACCCTTTTTTGAGATATTGGGTGACCTACTGACCTCGTTTTTCCCCTTCGCACTAAGGGACGTCTGCAGTCCTATCGAGACTCTGTCGCGAGACAATTATTTATGAATGTTCACTTCGATGGCGACCTTATCTTAGCAGGCAGTAGTCACCAGCAAATAAGAATAAAGAAATGTCAAGTAAAGTCATGGAGAGAATCTTGAGGTTTTTAAGGAACGCCGTTTTTATCTGATCGATGTCCAAAAGAGTGATAAAAGACAAATATATATACGTTCCAAATATATACGAATATTTCTTGAATCTTTCGTGTTTGCAGGTTATTGCGCACAATATTTTAAACGGATTCCACTAAACAGTAATTGAATTTTAAATAGTTTTAGTTGCTCGTAAATGCCAGCAGTAAACAGTTAGAGGTTGCATCAAGGTGAAATTATTACCTAACCTCTAAATGTTCGTAAAGTTAACACAAGAGCAATTTTTAGCAGAAAATTATTCAGGAATAAATCTAGTAATAAATCAATTTGAGTAATCCAAATTCAAAAACAACTTAATTTAACAACAAATTTAATAAGTCAAATTTTATTGATGCTTATATATTTTTCACGCATTTTGTAATCTGTTAGGATAAGAACAATAGGAAAATTTTATGACAATAGAAGTCTGGCAGACTGAAGTTAAGTCCATGAAGCTAGTGCATAAAATTTATTATATCTTATACAGAGTGTGCAGGAAGATTAACCGAAATTAGTTTCGAAAAATGCAACAAGTCAAAAATTTCAATTTTTCTGCCTTATTATTATTTAACGTTAAAAATAAGAGTTTACTATGAAGTTTCCTAAACCTACCTGAAAATGTTCTCAAATTATTTGGAAGATAAGTAATTTCTTACATTAAAAAAAAATGTTATTTAGATATAAAGACAATCACGTTATTCCTCTGATGATCTGGTGAAGAACATACGTTTCAAAGTTTTGCCAAATATTATATTAATTGTAAACGTCACGAATTTATCTTTCGGTCATACAAATGGGTTCGATAAATTCATACAACACTCACCGTCTAATTACATTAATTTGGTTTATTAATTAATCACTTGAATTAGATATACACTATAACTGCACTATTTACAAATCACATCCATTGTTACACAAACGTAGATAATCTTAAACTGAAAACTGCCTATTTATAAGGCTCCTTATATAACTTTCTTCGAGTAAATTCTATTTCTGCAATATTCTGGAGCGAAAAGTAACCCCTTGAAATAGCAATAATTCCAATCTGTAAACAGAAGGAGCCAATCAGAGTGCACCCATAGGTTGCTTAAGTTCAAGGAACCAATAAGACCGCGCGAACAGTTTTCGATCTTATTAAGTTCAAGGAGCCAATCGGCGCGCAGCTTTACAATCCAAACTGATGTGAATTTAAATTAACGACAAGTTTGTACAGTTGCCATAAGATGTCGCGACGATACCGTTATATTCCGTGACAATATGGTCAACGGTTAGTTCCATGGTCGTAACGCGAATGTCGCCAATAGTCATTTTCAGGCGAATAACAAACTCAGACCTTGGTAGCATATATATGTATTTGTTTGGTCGTCTAAAAACGGACTATTGGCAACATCTATATCTCGCCTATTGAACGAACCCTCGACCATATATATAATATTTGGGTTTGCCTCAACCAGAGAAACACCAGTTTCCTTTATAATTTCTACTGCGGATGGTTTATTTGGCGAATTTACAATAAATATATATGTTTAACTTATATGTATCTATACCTATAGAATTAAATCATTAATGCATCCGTTAAAGCAAAAATGACGTAACAAAAGTCTACACATCAGAGGGAATACACACCGTGGCCGGCAAACATTCAACCCGGTCGGAAACCAAATCATTACTGAGAACTGAGCACGTTAACGGATCGCGCCATGACTACGCTACCGACGCGCAGCGCAAAATTCGCTTCTTTAATTGTTAAACACTGTGTCTACTTACCGTGGGAAAATAGCTGGTGGTAGTAATAGTTCAAATAATTGGGGAGAAAACCCTGTCCTTTTGTGTAATTATAGCGATCAATTGTGTGTATTTAATGATTAGGATTTAATTAAACGCGCTAAAGAAATAACTAAATAAATAAACAAATAAGCGTTTATTGTCTAGTAGACCATAAAATGGCATAAGACAAGTCACAAACAAAATCAAAAATTATACCTAATTCATAAAGAGGACAACAAAAAATCAAAGTAAAAGTAAAGAAAAGTGAATAGGCACATTAAAATAATCAAGCATGCGAAGTTTCATTCTTTGTAATATTACAATTTGCTAGATACTCATCCAAGACATCATTTGGTATATCAATTAACTTAATAGAAACAGGTAAAACATTATACAATTTAATTCCCATATACTGGGGAGATCTTCCATATGTAACTAGTTGATGGCGAGGAATCCATAGCATGTGTTTATTTCTGGTGCTATATTCATGGCAATCACGGTTTCTTGAGAAATCATTTAAATTCTTATGAACATATGAAACTATATCCAGTAGGTATACACAGCGATGTAAGTATTAAAAGCCTTAGATTTTTAAATATAGCTCTGCACGAGGTACGCCTCCCTGGGCCTACCATATTTCCTACCGCCAACTTTTGTAAAATAAATAACCTTTTCGCATGAGTTGAAGCGCCACAGAACATCAATCCATAACGTAATCGAGACTCAAACTGCGAATAATAATATGACAAGCAAATATCCCTATCAGCAAGATCTTTTAGCAATTTTGATTCAAAGGCTTTCACATGCGTCTCGTAATTTAATGCACTCTCAATGTATAGACTCAAAAATTTAATGAATCTCACTTGCTTGCCATTCAATGTCAAAAGAGAACTCTCAATTAGTTTACTTGATCCAGGAGTGACATACATAAAAACAGTTTTGGCTCTGTTTAAATATAGCTTATTGTTTGTAAACCATGCCTCAAAACCCCTCAGTCTCAGCTGCATGTCCTTCAACAACCCTACAACATTCGAACTAGCAGACATGTTACTACAGTCGTCTGCATATAATACTAGATTAGAGGATATATTTGGTGAGTCATTCATAAATATAATGAATAAAACTGGTTCGATTGCAGATCTTTGGGCTACTCCTCGTTTTAAACGCAGCTGGTGAGATGTCGCTTCATTTAAAAAAACTGTCCACGATTCGAGATACAGCGCTGGCCAGTTCTAAACTTTCAAGCCATCTATGAGTAATGTATTTCATCAAGCAGCGATGTCATATCGTTGACCAACGCAATCTCCCGAATGCATTCGCGCTACGCTGATGGGGTGCCTAGAATACTAGGATTTGTTGTAGCAGTTAGCTTAGTATGCTCGTAACAGCGGTGATTCGCGCATACCATTTTTGTTGGCGTTACTCAAACGTCTTTTACTTTGAGAGTTTTCTTTTTCGGAATTTATAAATTTAATTTAAATTTATTTTCCCTATATTTACATTATTACTTTTGAAATCTATTAAATTAAATTCATTATTTTGGTTTCTTTGTCAAAATTTTATAATAGAA
>JARFOC010050146.1:0-20603 GCA_031763485.1 Osmoderma eremita | reverse complement strand
GTATTCCCGAAACACGTGTCGTCCCGAATTAATTAATACTTGTGCGGGAGGAGTAATCCGAACAGTGTGTTTATAGTCCGTTTTAGTTTCAGCGCGATAGAACTCGATGCATTGGAAATACTTCCCATCGTGTCAAATTTTTTTTACTAAGTTTCGAGGTCTTGTTGGAGGAACAGCATTTCCTCTCTTGTCCTAGACTGAACTTCTCCTCAATCTGAAACACTATGTATCAGTGATCCACTATCGTTTCAGTAAAAGAATAATTACAATTATGGAAGTCAACCAGCAACGTGACAACAGCCGCCTAGATCTACGTTATATAGATTTCCTGAGAATTTAAAGTAGCAAATATGAAAAAAGAAATACTGAAAGAAATATGGTAACCAAGACGGTAATGGTAAACTGACTTTTGGGCCAATCGTTATTCCCTCATCCAATTATAATTGTATTTTATACATACTTTTGCTCTTCATTCTTTCCACACCTTTCCCTCCATTTATAACTACAACCGCGCTCTCACGTCTCCCTTTCTTTATACGCATAACACAATACATATCTATTTGATTCCGCAAGAATCTTTCGCAAAAGTAAACGTATACATTTCATCAGCGCGCAAATTAAGATAAACAGCGTTCCGTCGGCGGGAAATTATATATAAACGGTAAGCGGGGGTTGGGGGTAGGGAGACGAGAAAATCGGCTGTAGATCGACTGGTGGCGGCATGGCGACGACGAAAATCTTTTGTCCCGCAAACAACGCCGCGCCGTCACGGTATTAGTTTAAATTACGCCGCTTTCGCAGACTTGAAAGACGTCTTCAGACTCACTAATTGTGCGTCTACATCGAATTTTATAGAATGCGTACGTAACAGTGCCTGTTGTTTGAATGTTTCAGTCTTTGGTTGAGGAAAGACGGGATTTTTATTGAAGAGAAGCGAATTTGGAACATACAATTATAACATAAGGAATGAAGTGGTTTTGCGTAGTTCCTCGGATTTCCAGGCTGAATCCACTCCTGGACTTTTTACACATATTTTGGCCGCACGCTGTACATACATACATGGGATGCGAAAAAATAGAACGTGCTATTTCGGCATAGCATACTGCTAATTAAGTATAAACAATTTTTTAAATGCTGTTACATCTTCTTCTTTCCTTACCCTATTACCCCCTTAAGGTGTCGAAGCAGAGTTCCAGTCTTTCCATGCTTTGCGATTCTTCGCGAGTTTCCTCATTTCAATCGTAAATTTGCCTCTACAATCTTTTGTAGCCACTTTTTTTTCTATTTTCTCTTACACTTCTGTAAGAAGAATTTTAAATATGAACAAGTTCAAGGCCTACAAACCAACATTTATTTGTAAGGACGGGACTACGAGCAGCGCCTAGAATTCTGTTTTTGGTTTCAAGGAAAATTAGACAATGATCACTTGCGAAGAATGTTTTGTATACTGACGAGTCCACTTTCTCTTCCAATGGAGTTGGAAGAATTGCCGTTGGTGGGCCGATGAAAATACACATTTTCAAATAGAATCCCGTAATCAATACTATTTTGGAACGAATGTGCTTTGTGGAATCTTTGATCAAATATTAACCAAATATTCGGACCATACTTTTTGAGAAACAATACAAATTCAATTTGGAATTTGGAATTTTTATAAAATCATTTTTTTAACGAAATTGAAAATTGTCCCCTGGAATTAAGAAGGAAAGTGTATTTCCAGCAAGATGGTTGTCCAACTCCCAGTACCATCGAAATTAGAAAATGAGTAAATGATCACTTGCCAGGAAAATGGATAGATTCGCTTTTCTGAGAAGCCGTGGCCACCACGATCCCTGGATCTGACACCTTGTGATTTTTTTCTTTGGAGATATTTGAAAAACTTAATCGCCCATTTAGAAATATTGACCACCTAGAAGAGACCGTTAGAAATTGTGTTGTTCAGATTCTACTTGCACATCTAAGAAACATGTCAAATGAATTATACAACGGAACTTTTCTGGAATGTGTCTATATAGGACATTTTTTTCAATAAAACTTAAATTTTAAATAGTTGATTTCAATTTTCATTTACTTAGCTTATAAATAGCTTTTAAATATTATTTCATGCAGCTTAATAGGTTAATTGAACACCAAAATAGTTTTCCCTATAAACATTTTTCTCGTTTTGATAAATAAGGCCATTTATACCCATTTTAAAATTTCAAATATCGTCTTAATGGTAGAACAAGAGTGCCATGGCGGGCACGGTATAAGATTACATTTATTGACTCACTTTACATTTTTTTGAGAGTAGGGTGGTGTAACATCACCCGACGTGTTTACACGTCGAGTACACCACTCTAACTAAAGTTCACATTCGCAAATTTGGATCTGTAAACAAGGAGTTCAGGGTTGTTTCTGCTAACAGATGTAATCCATCTTCAGAGTTCGTAGATAGGCAATGGGAAATAATAAATTGGGTATAGATAAATCTCTTAAAGCCTTATAATATACTTGTTTCGTTTTCAAAATGACAGCATACAGATATGTTAAAATAATATTTCTTAAAGTGGAAATTATTTTGTGCATATATGGGATTATATACGATAGGTATTTGTATTCGCACGTCTAATCTATGTGTTGACGAGTGGGTACATTGCAGTAGAACGAATACTCAAATTCACCCGATGGCCAACTCAACATATCGGGCTGTATTTTACACCCAACAACACTGGCCGACTGATTCAGCAATTTTTAACATCCGTGTACGTAAAGACCGACAAATCGGCCAACATTTATGCCGACAAGTCATATCCTTAGGTAAACGGAGCTTAACAGTGCACAGTATGCAGTAAAATGGGTGGGAGGCGTTAAGTGATCTGTTGTACTCCCAGTATTCAAGTTTTGAACGTCTGTACGAAATCGAAGTCCGCTGTGCAGGTATACAGAAATATTTAATTGAATGATTTTATCTAGAAAATACCCGTATAAGTAGCTTTTCCCACTCGGCCAATTTAATAATTATTATACCTATTATATACAATTATAATATTTTAAGTGTATCTGCAGACTTTTCTCAAGAGCTTCCTCAAACTTGAGTTAATACCGCCTCCACTGCTACATAATGCTTCTAGGTACAGAAAGTCGCACCCACCGATCTCAGCACGTGTGTCCTAAATCTTCAATAGCCATCAACAGTGACAACCACACTCCTCGCTGTCTCCACATTTTCCACAATTACACCATCCATCATTATACAAATTGGACCAAGTACAGCGACGCGATTTCTTGGAGTACCGCCAACAAAAGATTTAAATTTTAATGGGTTAATCAATAGACTGTGTGCCGTGGAACTGGCAATTATTCTATCAAGACCAGAGTTTATATATTGAACAGACAACAAAACATCATCCTTGTTAAAAGTCAGTGAAATATTTCAGGGGTTCTAAAATACTGCCCTAACGCACGCTAATTCTAACTATTTGTCTTGGATTGATAAAATATGCTTTTAAAAAAATCTATTACTGTTAGCGTTCTACTAGTTTGCAGAACGATTTGCAGGTGAGAGAACACAAAAGAGGCATTTGGTTGTTTATAAATAGTTTATTATCAAACTAAATAGTCATACAGATAAATGTAGAAATAAATGTGTATGTTTCACACTGAATCGCGACTCATATCTTTCAGTAAGACCCTACACGTGCTGTGGGGCTGTTGGATCTAATATCCGAAGTTGACTGGGCGCAACCGTCTTTTGCGTATAAGCGAAAACACGGCCATCGGATACCTTTCCAACTTCTCTTCGTACCCAGCCCCTTATATATGCACTCATTCCTGGTACCGAGGTTGGTGCACTGGCGCGCGGTTCGGCAGGCGGTTGTGGCCCGTCAACTGTCCTGGATACGAACGAGTCTCCGGTCGGCAGTCGTTGCTGTCTGTCTTTTTCGGCGCGTATAAAACAGTCCTTAACAATGACAAAGATGGAGAAACTGTTGTAGCGAAGAATGCTGCATAGTAGATCATAATTAATCATGAATAAGTTCAAATAAAATAGATAATAACGAAAATAATCTATATTGAATATTCCATTTTGACTTTATATTCAAAAGACTCTTAAATATGTGTGGATGAAAACAATACTCGCGCGAGACAATATTTTAATAAAAATACGTGGGGTGTTTTCAATCTTCTTGTGACATAGATTTATGCTTGTCATGTTAATAGAAACCTAGAAGCGGTGATGTATGAATGTTGTATTTATAAAAGGATCATCATAAACCCTGTTTTTGCCATATGAATTAGTGGTGCCTTTGCTAAAGCATTAGTTTTCGCTTTTGTTACCAAGAATGTTACAATGACGTATTCTAGTTCTCGGTACAAGAAAATCAACTTGATTAAGTAGAGACGAGGAGTGTATCTTATTATTAATTAGTTTAATTAGAAAGTTAGTTAGTCTCTACGATGAGCCAGGGATTCCATATTATAGATACGCAAAACACCATCATAATCCGTTCCGTTGTAGAGGTAGGTACCGGTTGTCTTAAATAACGTGTCCTTCAAGAATCTTTTCTGCAATTATGTATAAATTGGGTACCATACAACCGAGCCATATTCTAGTTTCTATAGATAAGGGGTTTCGAAGCGGTTATGTCAGAAAAATTCCGATATGATTTTATAAGAAAGAGATTGCGAAAGGCAGAAGTTTATACGGCTTCTATGGCTCGGAGGTGAACCTCAAATATTATTCCCAAATCTTTAATCCCAACATGCCTCACAGTAGCAATGTGTTCCACGCTGTAGGCGTAATTAATAATAGAAGATTGTTAACATACTTAAATATTGAACCACGAGGGTCCCAAATTCGAGATGATAGGTCAAAAAATTATCGATGGCTTTGCTTTTATCACTTAATGTACCCAAACTGTGGTACAGAGTGTTGAAACTGCGGTCACTAGATAGCAAATAAAGTAATAGAAACATAGTAATTGTTTCCTTTTTCGTTTAATATGGATTATCACAACATAAAGGCTTCCAGTATCAATATTTTTTAGTACTGATAGGTTAGTTGATGTAAATCAATATGCTTTAGCGGTTAACGGAATATAGATGTAGATGTAAGTGTTAGTTTAGCCACTATGCAAGACTTCTCAAGAAGCAATTACTTTCTTTCCACAGACCTTCGGACCTTCTTAAACCATCGAAAATTCTGCAACGATTAAATGGAGTATTTGGCGAGTCAGTAGAATCGAAAAGCATGTACTGCGTATCGTTGGGTGGATCGATTTAAAACACCGCAATTAGCGACACTAACGACGCTGCTATAGAAAACCTGCCGAAAAACTACAGACAAATAACTATTCATGTGGTTAGTGTACGCAAAGGCATTGGTGCAGGGCAAGTTTAGGACCTCGTGCACGATCGTTTGGGAGTGAGCAAGGTTTCAAGTTGTTGGGCTGCACCGCAAAAATTACGCAGGTATGGATATTTGTCGCCAACTTCACGAAACATGGATCCTTTTCTGTAACCCAGTGACAAAATCTCAATCTAAGGAATGACACGAAGAAGAATCTCCCCTTCCCCTAAGACACGCGGTGTTCCATGTATTGATGAAGTAATTATTACTGTCTTTTGTGGTAGGATAAAGGAAACCAAATCAAGATAGAATAGTATTAAAACCTAGCCGTTGCAACAAGCGCTCATCAAAAACTGATTAGAAAAGTTGCATAAGAACACAATAACACAAGACTACATAGTGCTCATTGGATTATGGAAAGTTTAAATGAAGTGCGCTAGGAATTAGATACGAAGATAAACTTAAAAAAGTAGATTCCTACTGATGCAAAGGTATACAGTTATATTGAAGTTATACTGAACAACTACTATGTAATAAAGGAAATTATAACAATTCCGAGAACTTCGAAAACATCCCACGTTCGTTTACATCGTAAATTCCAAACTAATGGACGCCGAAGGACGCCTAAGAAGCGGACGCGACATCCAGGTACTAGGCAGGCGTCGACCTTAATGACGATTATAAATACCCAAACAACACCTAAATTGGTTTCCCTTCCGCCATACTTGCCGTAATTGTATGTATATTACCTATATTGATTTTTCTTAGATATCTAGCGTTGGAATACCTGAGCAGGCTGAGCAATATGAATTGTGTTGGGGCAATTATTGCGTGCGTGTTTTCTTGTTGCTGAAGCAATGAAAGATAGGCGACAGTTATATGTAATGTGTGTCTGTAGGTCAGCAGTTTTAATATGGACCTATCACATAAAGAATAAAACTAAGTGCATATTGTAGTGCTACAAAATGGACTCTTATATAGCACTAACCTTGAAATACGTTAACGTCAGAATGTGACATGAGCACACATATGTTTTAAAATACTGTTGTGACAGCTGAGTTCGTTTGTTACATCTGATGGACTTTGTTGTGTGTATGTGTATCGCATTCCAACCCTTTTCTCTCTTCAATCTTCCTTCACCCTTCTCCTCTTACTGCAATCTCCAGTATCTCTCTCCTCTTAACTTTAACCTCCAGTATCTCTTTCCTCTATTTTTGTGGATCGTGCAATTCACTACTTAATATAGTTTAAATTGATTATCACATTCTGACATTAACGTATTTCAAAGTTAGTGCTATATAAAAGTCAATTCTGTAGCACTGCAATATATTGCAATGTGGCAAAAGTGACAATCAAACATTAACAATGTTTGATAGTGGCGTTCTGAAGGCAGGATTGTTCTCGGAGTGCTACGCTTGACATTATATTTTTTCCTTTGTGGTTTTCTGCTGAGGATGGCAACTTAGTTGCCGAAATGCGTATTCAGAGTTCCTTACTCAACAAGGTGGTAAGGGGTATTTTTTTACTTAAACGGTATGCTATCACATACATACATTACGCGAATTGGGTTTTAGTGACACTCTTGTCGCATTATTGGGTACCTACTTAGTTAACCGGAAATTTTATGTATCCTATAATGACTTTCATTCAGCGGGGAGAGTTATCACATCTGCCTGTGCCGCAGGGTTCCAATCTGAGCCCCGTGCTCTTCCTATGGTTTGTCAACAATATGTCTGATATTTTAATGTTAGCGGATGATATTATGTTCTACTCTCACATTACTTCACAAGATGATTATATAAAACTGCAGAAAAACTTACAGTTGGTGTCTGGTTGCTGTATTTCAAACGGATTAAATTTAAATATACTATGTATAAATAAATATATGTATATTTATATGCATTGCTGACAGTCCATGCACTGTCCAAACTAGATGAAGTCTACTGCATTACTGGCTCTATCGCATTTGTCTCGTTGGCTTGTGTTTGACCGGTGTGCCCTAGATGGGGTATGTCGTGGCGCAAGCAAGTGGCTGGAACATTTTGCAATGAGCTCGGCCACGCACTAGCGGTGAAAGTGGGTTTAGCATTCGGAGAGACGATAATGACGCCTAGTATGCAGAAACTAGAGTCCGTCTTTAATGCTTGTACCCCTTTCATTGCTTTTGCTAGTATGGTGAATCCGGCAATAAACCATGCGCCTATAATGGCATTTTTTTACGGTTAATAGTATTTTATTTTTGTAAAATTATTTTAGTTTTTCATGAACTTATCCAGAATAATTGTTGAAATGTCAAATTTTGAGGTTTGATTCTTTGTGATGTCGTTAGTAAGTATTTTATAGAAATTCTTCATTTTTGATAAAGAAGTTTTAAAAATAATTCTAGTTTCATAACAAGTCTCATAATTTTCTTTTCTCTTAATAACAAGTATTGTTTTCATACTAACACTTCCAACTTACCCTCAAAACATAATTGCAAAATTCTGGGGTATACGCTTTTATTAGTGCAAGCATATTCCTCAAATCAAATTTTAAAATCGTAAACAGCCAAGATATTCAATGAAATGTTAATTGCATTAAAATCTTTAATAAGATTTGAATTCGAAAAATTATTAAAATGAAAAATAAGAATCTTTTCGAAAAGCCCATATTATTTTTACCAAGTAGATAACACAAAAATTTAATTGTACCTAAAAAATCTTGATTTAATAGCCGCTAAATCTAAACTTTTCCCGTCAAATAGTATTCCGAAGTGTAGGTTCGCTTTAAGTTTCTTCCTTAATGTCCTGGACGAGCAATTTCCAAAGTAAGTCCTTTGAAACCACTCGAATATCTATTTCCTAAGAGCCAGCGGTGAGTAGAATTCCTTATTTCTAGTCGTCGACAGCATCGGAGTACTTCTTCGGCGCCTTCGCTTCGTCCCGGGGGTTCGCCGAGCTCAATTTCAATTTGCATTATTAAAATTCTCCCTCCGGGATGAAGAAGTACTCTTTAAGAAGTTTTTAACAACTCGAAGTGACTACAAAGATGTCGCAGCGTTCGTCACAGCGAATTTCCAAACAATCTACGGCGATTCTTACGTTTTTAATCGAGCAAAATCCGGATTAGAAGTGGTGAAAATGGCGTTGACAATATTTAGTACACATCGCGACATCTGCGATCTGGATCCCTGAAGTATAAATGGCTAAGATCAGTTGTTGCGTTAAAATTCTGAACTCAACCTACACGTGTGCAAGTGGACAGTATATTTTCACAACCATTGAGGCATTTCCTTTGTTCCTACACTTTTGCATCTCTATCGTGACGCCTTCAACGGGTTAATTTTGACCGTTGACCTTTAGTCCGTGGCCTTCATATATTCATATTCGGCCGAATGGAACCACACGGTCGATCTGTGCCCGGTGAATTATTCAAGCGAGAGCATCCGCAACGACCCTTGCTACGTTAAATATTCAAACAAATTGAAAAATCTAAAATTAGCAATTGGCTTTGTAAATTACTCATTTGTCGTAGCATAGTATCCCGAATTGTGGCACGTATGCAGGTAAGCATTATGGAGGTCGCAATTCAGGTAGGATTTCGAATACCAAGCTGAATAAATCAGATAATTGAATGGCAAGGTGTATTGAGATAGTTTCTGGTAAAAGGAATATAAAATTTAAAGGAAATATATACTTTGAACTCTTTCTGGAATGTGTTGGGCACTATTTGTTTTGTACCGAATGAGAAAAGTTCAGTTGCTCTTCTAATTTCAAGATGTTATTAGAACGATAATTTTGCAATGTGAAATTTATAAACCCAAACTGAACGGTATCTATTTACCTATCCTCAAGAAGCTTTCCAAAAGGTCGTTGCATTTTTTGTTCATATGTTAACTTCGTCCACAGCAATTTTAGCGACTTAAATAACTCTGTTGATTTGAGGTGTAAAGTGCATGAACATCAACCAATATTAATTAATCACCAACACTCACGTTTAATGAGAAAATAATATGGAATTTTGGAAATTAAAGAATATTGGATATTATCTATATTATTCTAAATAAAAAAGGTGCAGTTGTTCTCCATCTTCTTTCATACTCCTACGCCTTTTACTGTTGTTTGTTAAATGTGAGGATGTTAGGAGTCAAGTTATTTTCTTTGCTTGATTTTTTCCTCTGCAACTTTTCCAGTCCATGAATTTATTCCAGCTTTTGCATGCTCACTGTATGTATTTGTAAAAGATCTTAAGGATCTGTGAATCTGATCTTTACTGAATAAGGAATGTTCAATTTTTACAACAAAAAGACGCGTTAACTGAAAATGTATATAAAAAGATATACCCAAAGCAAAATCAATTACATTAACATTTCAAATAATTTTCATACTTACCTGATAATAATTAATTTTCTTCTTTCTAATTTGAAGGAATATATTGATTAACTGTACAATTAAGTCAATGGCTCCATTAACACTTACAATTAAAGACTATAGTATCAAACATCTTCAATGATTCAATTATCAAGTTACCAAAAATTATTCATTCATTAAAAATATCTTACACAATGGCCCAAAGAACCTCTATTTATCAAGGTTATTCACAATTCTTTCAAATATAGTCTTAGCATACTTAGCATGGCAATACGGCCAAAAAAAGTTTCTGCCAAATCTACTTAATGATCATAATGATCATTCTTTTATTATTCTAGGAAAATTAAAATATATAGCAAATTAGACACTAACTTCACCATACCCTAATTAATAGTACATGAATCAGAGAACAATCATCAATACTAGGGTTAAGATTGTACAATTACATGATTATGTTAAGTGAGAAAAATAAATCAAATCATTAAATAATGTTATCTCCTAAACCATTAATAAAAAGTTATTCAAAATTCGAAGTAGAGATTTCTTTTGTTAAATCTTAAAGCAGGCTGTTTTTCATAATTATTGCTGGATACTATTAGCACTAAGTAAACATATTCAAAATACTTGTATCAAAACCCCTTAACTTAATTTAGATAAGAACTATATTATAATTAAAAATAATAAAAACAAGTATTTACTCATAAATATAAAAATCCGTAACTAAATCTGTAGAATAGAAATGTTGAAATGATTTTTTCACGAGTATAAAGGATTTCATCCATACAAAAGAAAAACATATTAAGAATTAGGAAGTAATCATGCGCTAAAGTACAAAGTACTAATATGAAGTATTTAAAAAAATTCTAAAATTTCTATTGGGTATAATTGTATTATTATTTAAACTTTAACTGTTTTATTTAATATATCTTTTTTTTCTTAATCTATTTCAAATTTATTTACAAAGTATGAAATTAATTTATTTAATTCCTATTTTCTCAAGTACTAGCAAAAAGTAGCAGCTGAAATTTGTAGGGATATTTATACAGACTATAAGGATTATGTACGCAAAAGATCAACTTGCCCCTACATGTTGCAAAATAATAGAAATCATCCTTGATCAATGTGCGTCAGTGTGATATGATCATTATAAGAACCAGTCATTCCCACTTTTTACCAAGATGGAAAAATGTGATTTTTTATTGGAAATAAGCTGGTCAAAACGCATTTTTCGAGACCGCTAAGGAAAAATATATTAATACTTTATCAATCTTTGATACAATACCAAGAAATCCAAACAAAAAACAAAGATTATAAAATAATTGTAGGATAATTTACATGACATTATGGTTGCTTATAATTTCTTTCATTTAGAAGAATACATAATTTTAATTTTTATTACCCAGTATTTAATTTTTTATACTCAATACATTATATATAAAACACAATCGCCCACACCTTCTATCCTAATGCCCTTCTTTCGTGTTTTCAGCTTAACTTTCTGCCATACACCAATTTACTGCAGTTAACTCGGCCATTTAGTGGGCGACATTGCAGAGAAATTGTCACGCCAACTCAGTTAATGATAAATTTGCCAATGGTTATTAAGGACAATCATGGCGATAGCCTTGGTAGGTAAGTTCGGTAAGTATAGTACCAAAATATGTACGATATACTCTTTAATCCAATGAACTTTTAACGACAGTTACCAAAGTAAGTTGCTTTGCGTGTTGGAGGATAACAATTATAATGAAATTGTTAAAATAAGTCTGATGTTAATATTTGGAACTATAATAAAAATTAGTTTGTTGTTACATTCATGTCTCTTAAACGTACCAATTATTTTCTATTGGCAGTGGCCAACATGAGTATCTTAAATACTGCGCTCTAGACATTATACATGTTTTCATAAAAAGTTCATAAAAATCTGGTCAGCATCCCCTCACATTCCCAGATCAGTGCCACTTTACTCTATGCATAAGAAAGGTAGGTAGTATCATCCACATATAGAACAATTTTGTTTGTGGGAGATATATTCGGTAGATCACTAACAAACAAAATGAACATTAGCAGACCCATTACAAATCCCTGTGGCACCTCATGTGTTAATTGCAGTTCTTTAGAAACACAACCTTGGTACTCCAATACTTACATTTTTTGTCCAAGGTAGGATTCCATCCGTTTTAAAACACGTCCACGGATTCCATACTCACTGAGTTTGACGAGCAAAAGAGAATGTTCAACCTGTGCTTTACTCAAATCCATGAAAACGGCAATGCATTTTTAGTTTCTATTAATGTTGGCGTACAGTGACGTACATTTTTTAATAAATCTATGCATGTGAGTGCTGCCAGTGAAGAAGCAAGTAAAGCTTTGGATTGCTCAGAGCGTACAATATATAATATGAAACGGAAGCAACGAAATGGTTCATTATGAAGTAAAAAGAAACAAAAAAATGGAAAGGCACATAAGTAAATGTCCAATTACAAGCATATGATGAGAACCCGCAAACCTGTACCTTAATATTATTTCAGGTCCAACTATAATATATAAATCGATGAAATTACTTCCAAACATACCGCAGAAGTCAGTAATTGTTCTTGATAATTCTTTATAACGCTACAGAAAATTATAAAAAATACCAACCACTGACGTGCGACTGATTTGCGTGTCATAAATTAAACCACAAGGAAAGATGGATTGACGAACTTGCAAAAGAAAAAGGTCATGAAGTTTCTCAATTGCCACCTTGCTACTGCGAGTTAAATCTCATTGAAACGGTATGGGCACAAGTTAAAAACTGTATAAAAAAATAATACCACGTTTACGGTAAAAGATATGGAGAAATTAATTGGAAGAGCATATAGCACTGTTGATAATTGGCAAAACTACAACAAACATGTAAAAAAATTTAAAAAGGAAACGTGGATAGTGGATAATCTGCAAGATGACATTAAAGAATTTATTATTCATGTAACAGATTCGTCATCATCTGAAAATCAAACTGATTGATCGGCTGACTAAAAAATTGACATAAGGCATATGTGTGTGTAATTGCTACTCTTTCTCAAATGTTATTGTATTATATGGGTATTTGTACGATTCCCAGCTGTTTTTGTTACAAAAGTGGAAACTATTATTTATTAAAAAATTATATATTTTTCTTTAAATTTAATAAATTCTATAAATTCTATCAATCTATCAATTTCTAAATAAATGTTCGAAATGTAAATTGCGTTAATGTTCAGTAATAATCAGTAAAATTATGGGCTCTTTCGCTGATTCTTAATTTAACGTTATAGGTTTTTTTTTATATTTTACTGTTTTCCACAAATGTCCTTCGAAAAAATGTGCGAGATGACAATTATAAGTGCTTCAAGCTCCGCATATGCTGCATTGATCAGAAATTACGTTTTTATAACTCCATTTTCGTATCTAATGTCATATACTTTGAGAAGTGCATTCTAACTGTCATAAACCCCAAATAATGGAACTTGAAGTAATAATGTACAGCTGATTCGACGATTTGGCATGTATCGAATTCCCATAAGCTATGTACTGCATTCGAAGGTTGAGACAATCTATAGTAGCAAAGCAGGTGTTGTAGTATATCTGTCTTTAATGAATCCATGCTGGGCTGTATTAAAGATGTTGCAATTAGCTAGAAGCTGAATAATTTTAATGCACATCACTTTTTCCAACACCTTTGAGGTCGCCGACAATTTTAAGGTTGGTTGATAATTTTTTAGCAAATTCGTCTTTTTAAATACTGGAATGGCTTTTGTTTTTTTAGAAGTTGCAAAATCAGGTCTGCATATCGCTTTAATATGTTTGCGCTAATATTATCCACACCCATAGCATCAGATAATATTAAGAATAATATTATACATATTTCATTTAGAATTTCTTACAAAAAGAGTATTTTCAATGAATTGTATTAAAAAAATTATAAATGCTCTACAAACAAATCCGTTTGAGAAAAACAGCATCATTTAAGTAGATAGTTATGACTCAAGGAAATACAGTTGGATTCCCTTAATTAATTAATTCCATTCCTCTTTATCAAAACAATATTTTCAAGTAATTTTTTTTGCTCAATATCCGGCTAAAAATGGCCAAGTTATAATATGTCCTATCAACCCTGCTTCAACAATTTAGTTTTAAGTCACTTCAAAATCATGGAAAAAGTGAATGTATATATATATATATATATATAAAATTATTTACTACAAAACAAATACTTTTCTAAAAATATATATATATATATCCCTTGGCTTTAACTAATTAAAAGTGAGAGTATTAGACTTTTAATTATACACCAGATATATACATATATGTATGTGATACATAAATAATTGTAAAAAAAACTGCGCATTGTCTACTGTGAATTAATATTTATTTAACTACTATTATGACATTGTTTTTATGTACTTAAGCTAGATAATTGCAATTAATAATTGTTTCTCCTGTTTTGTTATATATTACTAAAAGGCGTCCCATGGGCGCGCATACATAGGCCAGTCGGGGGATTGTTTATTTTCGGATCGAGAGTGTTTTTCCCAGATTGCGGGAATTTTTTTATATTGTATAGAAGTATTTAAATGCCGATGGGCCCTCGAGGTGTCCCCCGGAGCAATTTATCGCGCCCATCGCGACAGCGCGCCGAGCGGCCGGCGCTCACTCATTCGCTGGCCGTCAGAATGTTCAGTCTTGGAGACACGTCAGACAAATTCCGTTGGCGGACGTCAAAATTTTGGAGCGATATTTCGCGGCATTTTCGATCGTAAATGGGTCCGGGGAGGGGGGGGGGGCTCGCAAAACGCGAGGGAGATATTTAGACGTCGATACCCACTATTCTGAAAGATTTAAAATGATAATCTAAACTACGCCCTTCATCGGATTTGAATATTTGAATAATAATTATTAAAATAAGTTCGCTAGATAAACGTTAGTTCATACTATTTTCAAATTACTTGTATAACTCACAAAAACACATCAATTTATATCTATTTTATTTCATATATTCACTATTATATATTTTTATACATTTTACATATATTATTATATGTTTCATTACAATATACTTTATTCTCGAAACATAATAATACTGCTTGATGATGGACACTGACATTTTGTAATTTTATAATTATTTTGTGACGTTGACATTTGACAGTTGACATATTCGCGCGGTGTAGTGACAGATACGCAGATACTTCATTTTCTTTCCAAACTGAAAACCAACACATCTTTATTAATCAGATTTAACACAATGCGAACTCGCACGTACCCTTCTCGTTTAATATTCAGTCAAGCAATTGACGCTCATGGCTGACATTGCGTCGTCTTCTGTCATCTGCCTCATGTGGATGGTGACTGAGTTGTCAAAAGCACCGCTGGATACTAAACGAACGGAACTTGTTTCGCATAAGATTAGTTCGGGGCGATAACCTGTCAAAATAATAGAAACGCAATAAACAAGAGTTTTAAAATTCGTTTATCAGTAGGCCAGAAAATTTTTACATAAGTATAAGAAAGATACGGGTATCATACCACATGCTCTCGTACCTACAAGTAGCTTGAGTTGTCGTTATTTGGGCTATTTCCATCGTTTGTTGGATTTAAGTGATCATTTAAATCCACTGGAAATATCCCAAATAACGACAACTCAACTAATCATCCATCGTCAACAATCCCTGGTTAGAAGTAGCTTATCATAATACAAAGTTAAATTAAATGCTTATGTACCCGATATCAATTAATAGGGTTATCCAGCTTGTATTTAATAATATAACTTGCCTGACCAATGTAGTATCATAAATACTAGCATTGACAAGAAACTAAATAACACATACAAATCTTAATTGCTTACCTAATTACTATTAAAGTTTATATTTAATTATTCTTTCCTTACATTTATGGGATTTGTTTAAGTATTATCATAGTGTAACATGAGCCGCGTATATAAAAGATGTGGATTGTATTAGTAAATATAAAACCTGTATATTTTAACAATAAGTAAACTAATTTTGGTTTTATAGATTATTCCAGTAAAGATACTAAGGAATCTACCTGAAATTGCAATCAAACTTTTCAGACACCTATTCACTGCCATCGATAGGATAGGACATATTGCAAACCAGTGGATGGTTGCGCAAATGATTATGATTTAAAAACCAGGAAAGCAGAAAGAAGAGGCAAATCGTACATACCTATTAGCCTACCTGACAAAGCTGTATGAAAAGCTTCTCGTATAAAGACCGAATCACATTGAAAATTACACAAGCTCTTGAAGGCAAGTTACTAATCAGCAGCACCTCTTGATATAGGACAGACCTTCCATAAAGTTAGACTACAGGAGTGCCGCATAAATTAAAAATCAAATTTCCTGATATACCGAGGACTAAAATCATACCTGGAAAATAGACGTTTCCTAATGAAAGTCCAAGCAGCACAAACCATACACCTGCCGGCAGAACCTGGAGTCCTTCAAGAATCCAGTGTGCTGAAGCCAGTTTGGCTTGATTTGATGTGGTTGTTACCCTACTCCAAAGATTCCTCTTTATACATTCCTATTCCATGTAGAGGTCTCCTTAGGTTGGCGTTTCCAATAAGTAGGCACGTCATCCCTCTAATCTGCGTTCTGCTAAATATCAGCTGCCAAATGTCGTGATGGTTTTCTCAACATGTGCTTGCTGTGTTTCTGCCTTGCTATATGGTGCCACTGTTCCTGATGGTATTCGCCATCTTGGAAGTTATCCAAGACTATATTAATGCCTTCTAGTGGCCGAAGTAGAAGGCATGATCAACGAACCAGGCGGATGGCATCAAGTAAGTAATATTAATGTCTTTAAGGCCACAGCATTTTGCTTTGTGGAACCTGCTGTTGATATTCCCAAGCACAGACTTGTATTGGACAGATTTCAGTTTGAACCATGGAGGTTTTCCTCCCTAGAGGCACGCATCGTCTACGCTCTACCCAAGGAAGTACATGTGACCTTCAAACTTAATATGCCTACTATTCAACTAAATAACCAGACATCACACCAACAGAAGAAAGCCAAGTATTTAGGAATGTATCTGCAGCTCACCTGGCGGAAGCACTCATTTATAAAACGGAAACAACTAGGGTCAAAACTTCATAATTTTTACTCGCTCATAGGCGGAAAATCGTTGGAGAAAATAAGGTGTTGATCTACATAGGTATTTCATCATCAATTTGGCCGCATGACATACAGCTGTGCTGATCAGCCTCCAACTCGTATACCAAGATTCTTGAATATTTCAATGCTGCGAATAATCACATATGCTTCATGGCTCGTCCAACGATGCCATCAGCCGCGACCTCAGTGTGGTGAGTGTAAAGCAGGAAATACTTTGCTTTTGAATTCCCAACAGTTTGGTGCTTCAGCTTCGTAGAAAGCTCATTGGTAACCGCAAACTTTAACGTTATGATCCGAAAGACTTAGCAACTATATTTTAAATTAGTATTAACTATTACTACTATGAAGACCCAGTTTTTAGACATTAATCATATGATTAAAAAAGAGAAATTAACTGCCTCACAGATAGCATCATATTGAATCACGCATGTTACTAAATGTCCGAACTAAGATAGATTGTAATAGAGTGAGATGTAAATATATATATAGAGGGTGAGTCTTTTCAGATGTTTAGCATGGGAATCTCGGAAACCAACGGAGATAGGTAGACCATCAAACGGGAAAAGAATTGTAGTTTTACTAGCTCAATCGAATCAACCTTTTATTTATTTTTTTTTCGAAGAAATACACGGCTAACTTGATATCTCGCAAAAATTGTTTCTTGTTATTTCGTTTTGTGCCTGTAGCTCTGTTATTCTTGCCTTTAGAAAAAAAGTGGGAATGAGAAAGTTGTAGGTAAATATGTGCTAAATAAGACAGTCTCATCGAACTTTTTATTAAAGCTGTAATTTTTGAGATTTGACAAAAAAAAAGTTTTTTTTATAGAAACCATAGTCGGCTATGACTTCATAAAAATGGAATTTTTTCAGTGATTCCAACGATATAACACTTGACATAATTCTTTTTACAAATAAATAAATTACAGCCATTTTAACCTTTTAATTTCTGAATTGTTCGCGTAGTAGGGCTATGGAAACAATTGATAGATGCACATCTGATATGGTAACAAAATACTAGATAGTTATTAAAATTTTTCTTTTAATTTCGAAATTATAATCAACTATTTTGGTGTGGAATGTTTATTAGGTTAGAATTACGCTTTTAGATCAAAAGTAATTTCTGTGAAACTAATAAACAGAGAATAGAGGCAATTAAAAAACAACTAAAATAGTACTCAAAGAATGTAATTAAAGAAGAAATATATTTAAGACTAAACATATCCAAAAAGTCTACCATCATAATTAATGCACAATTTGTTGCTTTTCTATTGGAACGTCCATCAATATTAGCAAAAGCTTCTAGTACAGCGTGTCTAAGGTCATCCAATTATCGTATGTTTTCTATGCACCCTATCTATCACCATTCCCCATAAATAAAAATCTAAAACAGACAAATCGAGGGATCAAGGTGATCATGCAACCGGCGCGTTCCTTCCAATTCACGAGTTCCGAAATGCTTTAGTTAAATAATTTTGTACCGTTATCCTATTATGCGGTGGTGCCCCATCGTATTGAAACCATTCGAGCATACGACGTGTGTGTAAGGTTACGTCATCTAAAATTATAATAAAACTAGGTCTGCAGAAGGTGAAGATAACGATCAGCAGTTAATGTACAATCAAAAATGTACCGACCCAGAATTGTTGAACCAACGACGCCGCAACAAACATTAAATCCAAACTTAACTTGGGGTCTCCTCTGCTCAACATGATGCGGTTTTTCTTGCATCCATAAATGTTCGTTATGTCTATTAAACATGCCGCAGTTTGTAAATTGTGTTTTATTCGTCCACAAAACTTTAAATTTAAACTGCAGGTCAGCTTCATACATGCTAATAAACCAAGTACAAAAGTCAATACGCTTATTGTAATCACCAATGTGTAGTGTTTGTGCAACTGGTAATTTATAGGGATGAAAAATACTCGTACAATAATACGTTGTGACCTACCTGCTTCTATTGAAATTTGTCGGGTTGAAATTGATGCACTTTGCATTACACGTGCCAATACAGTTACCTCCGTCTGTTCACTAATGCCTCTTGCAGTCTAACTTAGATTACAGAAGGAATCGCACTCCCCCAACTTGTCATATAATCTCTTAAAGGTAATTAGAGAAGGCTGGCAACGATAGAAATACCACTCAAAATAGTGTCATGCGGCTTGTACGGCATTTTTATGACACAAAATGTAACACTCAACCATATCACGCTTTTCTAGATTATAAAAAATCATGCTGCTATTTTACGAAGCCTTAATCAGCCTTAAATGAAAACTAAGGTTGTTTGCACCTGTCAATAATTGTCGTTTTCATCTATCAATTGTTTCCATGTGAAGAGTTCAGATATTAATGAGAAAAATAGCTGTAATTTATTTGTTTATAAAAAGAATTATGTCAAGTGTTATATCGTTGGAATCATTGAAGAAATGCCTTTTTTATGAAGTCATAGTCGACTATGGTTTCCATTAAATAAACTCAAACTTTTTGTCATGTCTCAAAAATTACAGCTTTAAAGTTCGATGAGACTGGCTTATTCGGCACATATTTATCTCCAATTTTCCCCTTTACACTTTTTTTCTAAAGTCAACAATAACAGAGCTACAGGCACTAAACGAAATAACAAGAAAACAGTTTTTTCGAGATATCTAGTTAGCCGTACTTTTTCTCGAAAAAACAAAAGGCTCATTCGATTTTGTTCGTAAAACTGCAAATCTTCCCCCATTTTATCGTCTCCCTATCTCCGTTGGATTTCAAGAATTCCCATGCTAAACATTTGAAACAAATCACACTGTATATCATTAATGATGTAAGAAAATATTTTAAGCACGTAATGCTAAACTAATACATAATAACTGCTAACGCTTATTAGTACATAACATGCACCGAATACTATTTAACAAGACGTATTCTAATCATGTATATTAACGTAATTCTAGTACAAATCGTTTCTTTTTTAAATTTTAAATACCATTAAGATTTATAATGAAATTACTGCTCGCATGCAAGCTTTACCACCCAACATGCACCCGACGCGGCTGGCGCGGCGAAAGGTTGAATTGATCGGACGCTGTTCTGTGCAGTCCAGAGGCGCTCGTGCTCGCCTTTACTGAGTTCGGCCGTTGCATGTCGACGAATTAAACACCTGTTTAACGCAAAACGTCCGCCAAACCGAAAAAATTACTTGCGCCCCCTAGCCGTCAACTGCTGTAAGCCCGCTTTTAGCTAACATAAGTAAATGTTCCATTCCGGCAGTTTAATTTTTTCGATTTTGCGTTGTTCGGGTGATGTATGTAAGTGGCGCACGCTACGCACCGAGGTGAATGCTGGAGGTGAAATACGTTCGAAATAGCGAACTGGATAGAGAATGGACGTAATGGAGGGTGCAATGGGATTAATTCATAATTGCAAAATTAGAACAATGTACGTAGGATTTTTCCACACTTCTAGAAATTCTAATGCTGCTAGATAATGAAGAAATAAGGAAAAAAAAGCTGTGTATTTTAGGGGAAATGTTATAGGGAACGCCGCGAAAAAGAAAGATGCCTATTTGCCAGCGATGCTGGGAATCAGAACCGCTTGGTAGCTGGACAGCGAGGATGATTCCCGATACGCAGCTTGAGAATATATATATATAACGCTCTCCTTTACTCTGGCCGCTACCTCCCTCCATTTCCTTCTGTCTTCAACAATCGTCCTCCATCTGGTCTTCGGCCTTCCTCTTGCTCTCTTTCCTCCTAATTGCCATTCAGTTATAGCTCGCACTTGCTCT
>JARFOC010050079.1:0-20613 GCA_031763485.1 Osmoderma eremita | reverse complement strand
GAAGAAGGAGAAGAAGGAGAAGAAGGAGAAGAAGGAGAAGAAGGAGAAGAAGGAGAAGAAGGAGAAGAAGGAGAAGACGTAAAAGAAGGAGAGAAAGGAGATGAAGAAGCAGAATAAGAACAGTTAGGGAAATAAACACATGAATAATAACAATTTTCACTACAAATAATAGCACCATTTCATAAAAATCATTGTAAATATATTTTTTTGCATTACAGCAATTAGAACAATGGGAATGGAGTATAAAATGCAACTGTTTTTCTGGATATGTCTCTTCGAGAATTTTCACGGAATCCATGAATCACTACTCTCTCATTTGGTTACAGTACGATTTTTGATCAAGTACGCGAGACTAATAGGCGAACTCATCGTCTTTGCTATCAAGCAATCTTCTTTCCATGAACTCTTTGAATTTTGTATAAAATGTACTTCAGTTAATGGGAGGGCCCTTCTTGAATCCTTTTTGTGAAGTAAAACTCCACGACAACAAAGATCGCGTACAGCAGGAACGGAGCATTGATAATTGATCCCCAAGTTTTGTCTTCTTTCTTCAAAAACCTGCACCAGCATCTTAATTTCTTCATTCCTGTAGACATGATTTCTCTCTTCAAGCCATCATAAGTGCATTAATTATTTTTGTCTCTTGTAGGATTGCTTCTTCAAAAGAATACACAAGAGGTGCGATTTTATTCCACGCATCCGAAACATTACGCAAACTAGATGAGGGACATCGGCTAATAACAATTCGTTCAATTTTAATTTTTCTTTAAAGTTACTTAAAAAATTGGAAATTACATTGAGAAAAGGAACCGAAACGCCATGGGCTCTATGACAAAAAAGCACTAATGAAAGAATAATATTACGATGAAGCTGTGGAAACTGCAAGGGCAGCCTATAAAAATTAGCCTGATATTAATATTTTTATCTCAGGAACGATAACAGATATTTTTCTTATTCAGAAGACTTCTTGAAGTATATTACACAGCCTCAAGGATGACGAAACTTATTTTTAGACAAGATAAATAACAGAGGGCCTCCACCTCATACAATTCATATTTCTTTTATTCCCTTTTTTATTTATCAAAAAAACATTGAACGTACTTCAAATTATTTGTGCAATTTCCTAAATATTTGCAGGAAAAATTGACACCGTCCAAATTTTTGGAGGGAGCTATAGCCCGAATTTTTTTTTAAATATTTAGATATTTTGATTATTTTATTATATCTTTTTCCTGGTTTACAACCTTTGTCGATGGCTGGCTTTCTTTCTCTTTACGAAGATAACACACTATTCTTTTTCCACAACCTTCTGTGTGGTGCATATCTCCCAGAGTACTACGTCTAACATTATTTTCCTTTGAAGATTCTGCCGAGGGTGGCAACTTAGTTGGCGAGAAACGTACCTGGAGTTATTCACTTATCAAGGTGGTAGGGGTATTTTTATTTTTACTAAAATAGAAATGCGTATAAAATAAGAAAATGATGGACATCATATTTCACGGAGAAAACTTCCGTTTTCTCGTATTCACGTTTTAAACTTTCTTTAAAACGTGAACTATACTATAGCACGTACGTTTGAAAGGTGTACACATTATCAACATGTACTATTCACCTAGAATACTGAATACGTCTGTGAACGTATATTTTGTTCACTAATAAATGAAGTGTGTAATGGACGCAATATTAGTGGTGTAGGTACACTTTCTGTGTGATTCTATTCGTTTAACCTTTACGTATTTCGTAGGATCGATGCTTATTGTTGCGTTATTTTCACACTAGATTATACTATTCCGTACGTATTGTAGGTTACATTTATACGCGCACATATTTATGGCTTTATCGAACCGTCGTTTGTGTGCACGGTTTGATGAGGGGGTTCGGGGTGTGTAGGTGGGGACCGTGCGGCGGGTGACGGACGCTCGCCTCGGCTCCGAGCCGAGTGGGTGGTTGGATTGTTGGAGGTTGTTGTATAGGGTGGTATTTGATTGATGAGAACATTGTTTGGACAAGTTCCAGGGGGCACAGTGCGGGCCGGCCGGCTGATGTAGTGTTTGCTTAGGGTGCCAGGGGAGCTCCTCTCTTTCCGTCCGTTCGTTCGTCGGTCCGCCAGCGCCAGTCCGTCCCTTCGTCCGTTCGCCTGTCGACGCTCTGATAGAGGAGCAGGCGAGCGGTTAGCGCATTCCTGGCACCGTCGCGATAGCCGGCCCAATTTAGAATCGCTGACGGCGAGGGAACGTCGCCACTTACTACCTACGGTCCGCGTGGATATCTACGAACCCCGTTTTTGAGCCCCCGATGGCGACCCATGAATATTTAAAATAGTCGACGTGGAATGGGGAAAAAAAACTGAAGGTGGTGGAAATCGCGTGCAGTTGCATTAGGTTTGGTTTCCAAACGAAAGTCAAGGCATTATATTCTCTCAGACAGTGGTAGTTTTTGACATGAATATTTGTGCAGCAATAACCTAGGCCGACAAAAAAAAATTGTTTTTTCCTGATTTTTTTTTGTTTCTAGCTCAGTTCGGTATGCATTTTCCGAATATGCCAACAGTGTTTCTCTAACAGCTTTTGTTTTTGAGTTATAGCTTACTACCCGCATTTACCAATCTTGTTTTGATTTTTATGTTTCGACGGACACTAAGATATATTTTCTTCTTGTTTTAGATATGGCTTCGTCAAGAAGACATTGTTTGCATAATCTTGATTGATTTTTCTATACTTGTGGCGAATATATCCTTGAAAAATATCGAAAACCTATATCAAACTTCGAAAAAACCGCGTATCTTCAGTACTTTAAAATAACAGTTCAAAACAAAAGCATGTAATGGTCGCGTATACTGCAGACAAATTCGACAACGATAATATAAGATTAACAAAAACACAAAGAGGTGGCGAGAAATGTCATAACAATACATATTACATACGCAAGTGTACACACCTAGTGCACGCGTTCAAGCTGTTGTGTCGGACAAGAAATATATTTCCCCGATGTAGCTATACATTAGATAATAGTGAGGTAAGCCATACATTCGCCGGCATCCGCACAGCAGGGTAATGCGTATTCCGTTCTAACAAACTGAAACTTCTAGCCGTTTCTTTTACCCTTTACTGAGCTTATACGCAGTTGGTAAGAGTGCACTCTGTATATGTTTAACGTAAACGCTTATACAATATTCTTGCGTAAAATATACTATACTATCAAGCGCACGCCTCTGAGTGAGTTCCTATTGCACAACTTGAATAGAAGTTAGGGTTGTGTCCTTTGCATGATGGGGTTGTATAATGATGACATTCTTTTACACAAGAACTCAAATTTAAGATTATATTGAATAGACTTTGTACAGATATATCTTTTACAATCAATAATTGCTCGGAATGTGAAGATATTTTGAACTCCTGTTGCATATCCTTTCCGATTTTAATAATTTCTGAAATTTCTGTTGTTCTTTTAGTAAAAAATTATAGAATATATTTGTCTATTGCTAATTTGATGCAAATATAAAACTTTCGTCGAATTACAACATGATCTGTACTCGCGGCGATAAAACTATTTGCATTGTCGAAATCAGCACGTCATTTGTCACGCAAAGTCCTTTTACATTCCCCGGAATAAATTTTCTAATCGTCGTTTAAAATTCACAATTCGCCAGGGATAAGTGACACACGTGCAACTTTCTCTGTTCGCCCATTCCGTTCGTTCCGTGTTTACCGTAGCGTCTATCTCCGGTTGAAAAATGCCCGCCGACATCCGCGAAAATCGTCCCGAAGTTTTAACCTGACGTTATATTCCGGTAATCCGGGCGCAAAAATGAGAACATTCCGCCGATGTGCAAACAGGATTTTTATTGTAAAAGGGCGGCGTGAACGTACGCGAGGACGGGGGCTGTATCAATATTATATGAAGTGTAATTATGTTGGGTGTTAAATAAAAAAAAAAAAGAAAACACCGGGGAAACAATACGCTCCGGTATTTACGTAGTCAACAAGTTGTGTACCCGGGCAAATATCTAAATATTGGCCCATCGCACTGTGCGTTTGATCTGTTCAAATTTGAATTTAAGATTAAATTTGTTAGATGTAACCCACCTGTCAACAATGTATTCAAATATTGTTATTTTTCCCTATACTCACTGTCGGTCTCTGTCCGTATACATGTGTGTGCTCACATAACACATATTTTGTGTTTATGTATAATATTTATACTGCCTATATATTTTATATTATTATGTGTACATATCATACAATATACCATTTTCGTATATTCATCTAGTATCTGTACGAGTACAAATATACATTTACATAAATGCTTACATGTATACATATGGAACCCCCCACATTAAAAGCAGGCACATTTATACAGGTCTTTCAGATTTAGAATTTCCAATGTGAGGGTTATTCCTTACGGGTAAATTCGCGAAATAGTATAATTCTGGACTAAGAAAATTATTATAGTTAATTCTTAGTAGATTTTATCTATATCTCTTTTTTTACTTCCGTAGTGCAGCAGTTCAGGAACGCCCAAGAAATTCCAATATAAACAATTTCTGATAAATTCCACAACCTCAGTGTCAATAGAACCGCGGGAAAAGAAATTTGTTAAATTACCGTTTCATAAAATCACAAAAGGAATAAACAGTGTGTTTAAAAGCCAAAATTTGGCAGTCGCGTTCACGTCTCGGAATACGTTACGTAACCTTCTGGGGAATCCGAAGAACATATTCTCACAAAAACAAAGGTCGGGAATTAATGAGATTTCGCCGACTGTGATAAGGTTTATATTGGACAGACAAGAAGAGCTATAGAAACGCGGTGTAAAGAACGTATCGCCCATTACCGTTGTAATAGATCAGAAGAATCGAGTGTAGCGCAACACATGAATGAAACGAATCATCGAATTACTTCCGATAATTTGAAATTATTAAGAAACGTAAATTCGCCGCGAGAACTAAACGCGTATGAAACTATATATATTAAAAATCTTACTAAATCGCGAAAAAGGAATTTTAGAACATTCCAGTTTAATGAATATTTTTATCGAGAAAGAAAAGGGACACCTGTATATTTTTCTTAAATGCGATCCAACAGGGGTTAACAGAAAAATGGAGATAGATGTACATATTTTCTTTTTTAAACGTGCATGTTATGTGTACATATGACTTTCGTCTACTCGGGAATTGGTTGACAATGAGAGCCGACGTGCTCTTGAAACATATGCCCCGAATTTTATGAAATCAATTTGTGGTGTGTGGATTTCCCGATACTTCGTATTAGTACAGCAGTTGAATAGAAAGCATAACTCTATAATTTCAACGTTTAACTACACTATTTATAAATCATTTTGATTTTTACACAAACGAAAGGTAATCTTAAACTAAACTAACTTATTTATACGGCTCCTTATATAACCAAATTTGGTTTGTGGAAATTCTATTTCTGGAATATTCTGCGGCGAACTTCTGGAAATAGGATAATCCTGTAAACAGAATGAACCAATGAAAGTGCGCGAGTACTTTTTAAGTTCAAGGAGCCCATCAGAGAGCGCGAACAGTTTTTAATCATGGTAAGTTCAAGGAGCCAATCAGAGCGCGCCTTTATAATTTAAACCAGCAGCTTCGTACATTTGCCACTAGATGTCCTGACGATACCGCAGATATTCCGTGACAATATGGACGGAAAGTCAACAGCGATATGATGATGATTGAGTCAGCGTGTGTTCAGCATCATTTACAACTTAACACGGTAGCGATCGCGTTTTGTGGGGGGAGGACTCGGGCTGATGCATTGCCACAACACAGAGTGTTATTCAACTGGTGTTCTGTGTGGTGTATATCTCCCAGAGTGCTGCGCCTAATATTATTTTCCTTCAGAGATTCTTGTGAGGATGGCAACTTAGTTGCCAAAATACGTATCTGGAGTTCTTCACTCATAACGGTGGTAAGGGTATTTTTATTTTTACTGTTTTCAACCACCGTATCATATTCTTCATATCAAATGTTCTGTTGTTTTTCTTTGCCCAATACTAACTGTTGCTTTCGAATCTACCAACGTCATACTTAAAAACCTTATAATTTTCTGTAGAGTACATATATCCTTAAGATCTCGTATTATTTGCCTCCTTCTGAGCTTATGAAACGCTTGCTTGCACTCAACAAACAACATATGCATATCTATACCATGTTCGTAACTTTCCCCAGAAATTGTCACTGGTAGATTTTCATTTTCTCTTTCCATACTGATAATCAACTAGCAATTTTTCTGTGTGCTTTACCAACCTTTCTTTTACTATCGATGCCTATATTTTGTACGCTACATGTCGCTTTTTTTCCAGATTTAAGCGACCAGGGCTGCTTTGCATCTTTCCACTCTCTAATCAACTATGGGATTATCAGCTGGGGTTTATCCAGCAATGAGTAGAAAATTTCCCTTTTACAAATAAAAGCAAACAGATCACGTGGACTGAAAGCATACTAATCATCCGGATTCTATTTCAAAAGAGAAATAATACTTACGTTCTTCACTTTTAAACTTAACAAAGTCACAATAGTGCATGCCCACAAGAAACAGACATAATCTGGAAATACACAAAGACAGCAAGCAGGAGATTTTTGGAGGCCAAAATTGCATGAGACCTTGCTACCGGACCTCATGGTGTAGATCTCGTAAGCTCCCCAAACGCTAAGTCCTTGGGATTAAAAGTTGGTGTTGAATATCTTACAATTCCAAGCCTCACATTGAATACCTAGTGGCTACAAGATGTAGTAGGTATAGATGTAGACATTGCTATTGCTTAAGGGGTATTTCACGAATACCACAGCACTCAGTTATTTTCCAGATCAATCTTTTACCAAAAAATAAAATACTATCGACGACGTAAAGATATTTCGCAACTGGGCGATCGCTAAATATCAGAACACATACGTAAGTCTGTAAGTAATACCTACTGTCGCCTACAACTATGCATTGTACATTCCTATTTGCATGTTGTGCATCCGATGTGGATTTCCGTAATAATCCCAAACTCAAATAGTCTTCAAGTTGGTAGGGCAAACCCCATGCGCCCACTTCAGTTAAGGAAGGACTTGGGGTATTCATTGTCTTACTTGGCTTATTCTCGAACATACGTAAGCCGCTTATCGGCGGTCGGACATCGGGACGGAAAATATATTAGACCGACTAAAGTTCTAGAACTTAAGCGCTCATAAATTGTGGTAATTGAACTGAATGGGAGGGCCGACTTATCTAGCTTAAGAAATATGACGAAATCTTCGGAATTTATATGGTGCGATTTCTTAGCGCAAAGTTAAAGTGTTATTGTACCAAGTTGGGGTAAAATTTTATGAATATGAATTCGTACTGCAAAATTCATACTGCAAGATATAAATATATAGTGAGCACGTAAAGATTGGACTAAATTCATTTAAAATTCATTCAGTATTTGTCTCCAAGAAACGTTCGGACCCGTCGATTTTTCATTTTAGTTTCCGTTTTTCTGATGATTATTTCATGTATACAGGCTGACCCAAGATCATGTTATGACAGATCACTTTTTTTTAATGGAAATATCTTTTGTTGTTTCAATTTTAAATTCTACGTCAAATTCTGAACATATTTTATGTATTATGTCCTATACCTGAATTCAACTGTTTCCGAAAAAAATTGTAGAAGCTTAAAAAATTCAACCAAACTGAAACACTTAAATTGCGTAAATGAAACCTTGAATTGAATCAATTTAGTGTTGACAGTGACAGTTGACTCACATCTTAAGTGACTTCGTCTTAGCAAAACTTACTACGATAAGTTTTTCCTTTAATGGTACGTCTCAATACTCTTTCATTGATAGAGATACTAATTATGATTGCTTATAAGGACAGGATGCGCACGCGAAAGGAAGTTTGCGAAATGTTTAATGCTAAGTATCCTTACAGAGAATCAATATGTCAATCTACTGATCTACTGTCAGCAAGATAGAAAAGATATCGTGATTGAGGTCACGTTAGGTATAATTATACGAAAGGTCGGTTTGCGGTATCAGAAGATAAACAGTTAAATGTATTACCGGCTGTTCAAGAAGACCACCATAAGCCTAGTCGCAGTGTTGCTTTGGAAAATCAGATCTGCCAGACATCCGTCTTAAAGTATTTAAAGCAAAATAAATGGCATTCTTACAAAGTCCAGTTGGATCATGAATTAAATGAAGATGATCACGACAGACGACTTGAATTTGGCGAGATACTCATGATTTTATATAATAACGATCCACAGTTTTCAAGACGAATTGTATTTCCTGAAGCTACGTTTTGTCTCAATGGAGGTGTAAATAAGCAAAACTGTCGGTATTGGTATACTGAAAATCCCCGCTGTATACCCAATGAGTGTCATACCCAATATCCTCAAACAGTTAATGTTTGGGTCGGCATTGTTGAAAACAAGATTTTGTGGCCCTTATTCTTTGATGGGAACTTAAACGGCGACAGATATTTAGAATTTTTAGAAGATGACCTAATACCATGTCTAGCCATTTTATACGCCGGCCCAGATGATCCTGTCACACCATACGATTTCTTGTCCAAGTCTAGCGAGAAAAAGCTACGAGCATTTGAACTGCGGGTCTATTGATGAGTTCTTAGAATTACCCGAGCGGAAAATTTTTGTAAAGAAGAAGTTCTCCGCAGAATATCCCAGAAAATTGTCAACATATTGCAATATGCAGTAGGGGAAAGGGAAATAAGATGACGAAGCAGGTAAGTTGACGAATTGATTAAAGTAATTCCGATAGATAGCGCAATATGTATCGCAAGGAAACATGAGTCTCACCAATACGCCATTTGACATTAAAGTTAACCGAAAACGTGCTTTCTGTTGCTATATCCAGTCTTCAGAAAATAGTGTTTATCCCTTTGTGGGTAAGGCTTAAATTAAATTTGCTGCCTGTATAGAAGAAACTATTGTTTTTTTTGCATAACCTCCTGTAATTAAGTTTTTATAATTTTATTGTTTAAACTAAGGTAATCATCATAATATGTGAAATTTCATTTGTAGTCAAGTTGACGAATGACCAAGGCCGATAAGATGACGAATTCGTCATTTTACCCTCCGCATATGTTTTGGTTTCTAAAAAATTTTGGAATGATTATTCTTTATCATTGTTTTAGTTAATGTAAAACAATGGGTAGAATATACATATATACGAAAAACTTCGAGACAATCCTGGAGCAAAGAGAACATGAAAGCAGCAATGGGGGATGTTAAAATTAAAGAAAAAAGTGTTAATTTAGCCTCAAGGGCATATAACATTCCAGAGGCAACATTACGAAGATATTTGAAAAAGTATCCTGCAGATGACGTAAAACTAATTTCAGTTCTCTCTCGTTTTTTTTTAAAATAATGTAGTTTTACTGATAGGCCCTTCCCTCAAACGCCGGACGTTACAAACCCTCATTCTCTGAAGATCAATTGCAAAGTTTACATTGTTACATTATAGATATAAAAAAGGGCATTTGGTTAGGCAAAAGAACAGTTCAGCAGAGTAATTTTTGGCTATGCTGAAAGCCATAAATTCCACACAGGTATAATACCGAAAAGAAAAAGAGCTGGTAGACATTTTGTTGAATGCTTTATGCGACATTTTAATTTGTCTCTTAGAAATCCTGAAGCCGCTTCTATTGCCAGACTTATGGCATTTAACAGAGAACGCAAACAAATTCTTAGATGCATTGCGTGAAGTAAAATCAAGGTATTGTTTTCAACCACATCAAATATATAACTTAGACAAAACAGGTGTTTTAACGGTGCCTACAAAGGATCCTAAGGTAATAACTCCTAAGGGAAAGCGTAGAGTAGTGAAAATTTAGACACAAATATTACAGCAGATAAAATTATTATTAAAACCTAAACCACTAGACCGTAAGAAATAGAATAATTATCCAAGTATATGACGTGATAAATTGCACGTAACTGTAAGTATGAAGTGGTAAACAAGAGACGAGATGGTAAATGATGTAGCTAATTTCACTTTATTCAAATTGTTTGAAGGTATTGGACATTTGGCAATAGTATATTAGATAGGTGTATACGTTAATTTTGAAATCAGAAAGAGAATACAAATAGTCCTATAAGAGCCTGTAGCGTTCGCTAAGTGGCGAACGGACTGTATGTATGTATGCATGTACATGTATCAGTTGAGTGACCCAGTTCGAATGAGATAAGCTTGGTATACAAAAGCTTCTACATTCTAGATGATATTTATTTATCTCTATCTGTATATGTATGTATCTACTGTGGTCGCATGTTTGTATTTATAAAATAATATTCGTTAAGGAAAACACGTACAAATATTAAATATTTCCAGAAAGACAATCAATTATAATATCAATATTTGGCCGTTTGGCCGTTTTAGATGTACACAAACAAAATGAGTATAGATATATAATATGTCTAAAGTATTTTCAACAATAAAATTTCCATTACACCATTTATACTTCAATAAATTTTAGAGTAATGAAGGAAGTACTGAACATCGTGTACCTACACTTAAATCCTCAAAATACCTGAGTTTAGATAATGTTCGAAATTTGTTTGTACCTACTTGTTTTAATGCTAGATTCCAAATGGTTTTAAGTTATAAAAAGGGATTGGGAGATCGTATGGGATGACATCACTGCGACGTATTCGGTTCATTGCGCGATCAGGACCCCATTACGGAGTTTTATGGTATATATTCATATACAGTTCGCCTGCAATCTTAGGATTATACTATTTGAACTGAAGATTTAAACTATTTCGAGCCACGCACCATTAACCCAAACGATGTGGTCCTTAGTTTTTTAGAACTATCTCAGAATGGATGACACATGTTTCAATGAACTTTTAGAGATGGTGAAGCCCTTCATATCAAAGAAAAATACAAATATGGGAAAATGAATTACAAATGAAGAACGATTGATATTGACACTTCGATATTTGATTTTTTCACTTTTTTCAGTTTTCTTTGAAATGCGCTTTGTCAGCTATTCAGTTTCATCTTAACAGTGTTAATTATTGCATTTTGTGACAATACTCTGTGTGTGTTTAAGACTTTGAAAAATTGCTAGAATTTTATAAAAGTGTTGCAAATTCCAATAAAAATCAAGCAACCTGCAGCTATGAATATAGTTCAGCAGGACCTTTCAATGCCCAAGCATTTCAAATCTATAAAAAAAATAATCATATTCCTCGCGAAAGTTACCAGGAAATGTTTGAATTTGTTAATTTTGCATTTAAACCATTTCGTCATAAACCTCTTTTCTTTATGAAAAATTATTGAAAAATAATAAAAATATTAGCTTTTGTTAGTTTTTTACTTACCTTTAAATACTTTTTCCTCATAAATGACTTATATAGAAGTGTGCTACCATTTTCTTTTCCAACAATAGTGAAAGACATTGTTCACTACAGTGATTACTGGATCATGCGGTTCAAAAACTGCCAGTCTAAAAATTGAGAGCCGCATTGTTTCAGCTAACTGAAAAACTTTAAATCTTCAGTTTGGATCATACAGTGCTGAGACTACAGGCGATCTGTACCTATGTGAATCGGTACCTTCAGAGAAACATTGCATTCAATTTTTCAGCTGTTTAGTAACTTTAAAAAAGGTTACGATACAAAACTAAAATTTCGCCGATGACTATGGTCGTACATTGTTATCAGGTGCCCCTACCAACATAACCGTGTCTTTTCTATATATTTTTAGATGGATTGTATTTGTAATATATTCTGTTCTTCTTGGCGTCCTCTTTAACTTTGTATTTTCTATCCTACTATTAATTTCTATTCGTTGTACCTTGCTTTCATCATTATTCTCAAATATTACATCTCAGCGTTTATTATCCCATTATTAACGAAACAGTAATCATTTTTCGACTCCAAAATTGTTAACAGTTACACAGCTAAATATCTCATGCAGAAGAGTAGATTTTTTGTTTGACATATAAGTATATGTACAATTAACATAAATAGGCACATACAAATCTTTCTTCTTTGATTAGAAGAAAGAAACCGTCAATATGACAATAAAATCAAATATGTGGATTTGATTTGCCGTCAGGCAAATGCTTTTTTTTTTGGCTAACCCATTGTTTGTAAACGTAAAAATCTGTTCGAACGAAAAACATTGACCAGCGGCAATCTTCCTCCGAACGGTTTTCACTTTGGGGCGTTCGGATTTTTAAAGAATGATCCCTTGTAATCCAGTTAGCCGCGACCGATTTATACCGGCAATAGCCGACGGCTACACCCTAATTTATTTATCCTTCGCAATGCACAGGATATCGAGGATTAGCGTTAGTCGTCATGTTCGCCTGGTTATCGTTTGGGAAACAATTCATTCTATCTATTATGGTACGACTTTGTACGAAAAGAAGGATGTTATAATAGTATAATAGAGTATATCTTCTATACAATTACACAAGTATGGAGAATGCTCTTATAAGTGTATGGGTATCCCGTAGGCGAATATTTAGGCAATTTGCAACAGATACGCTTCCATTAAATATCCGGGGATTTGTGCAGAAATTGGGAGTTATGCGGCGGTTGATCGGCGATTTCCTTCTTTGAATTTGCGAGGCCGAAATGCGCTTTGCAGTTATAGGAGATATGGGAGATTATACATGTTATATAGATTTAAATGTAATGTCGTGTCGAGGTGATGTTTAAAACTATCGACAATACAAAAATACAATGAAATATGTGTTCAAGCAAGCTCTCGCTGAGAACCAGCGTTTATCGTGCGCAAACCCTAAGCGTTAGAACCCTACATAAGATAGAAGAGATAACCAACTAGCGGGTTAATTTCACATAAAGTTTAACAGCGCCTTCACATAATTTTCTCCGAACTATTTAGTGATCCGCGCAAATTATGCAAATGTAATCTTGCATTATAAATGTATTATAAATGCATTATAAATGCATTATAAATGTAATCTTATCTTTATTTGTAGCTGGTTTTTTCCTGTGTATTTTAACAATAATAATTATTAAATTGCATTTCTAGATAGGGTCATTCAGAAATCGAAATAATAACATTTATGTATTTAATAAATTTCACTATTTCGGTTTCTGATTGACGTTATATAGAAATATATATATAATTTAGTGACAATTATTGTTAAAATGCACAGAGAAAGAAACAGTTAAAAATGAAGATTACATTAGCTTTTTACAATAATTTTGTGAAAATTTTATAAAATGAAGTCAACTGCACTTTATTAAACTTTATTAACTATATTATTTTTTACAAACAATTAATCCTTCTTGCAGTCTGATTTAGATTAGAGAAAGAACCGCGCACCCCCAACTTATCATACAATCTCTTAAAGGTAGTTAGAGAAGGCTGGCGACGATCAAAATACCGCTCGAAATAGTGGTGTGCAGCTTGTACGGTATTTTTATCACACAAAATGTAACACTCAACTGTTTCACACTCTTCTAGATTAGAAAAAATCATGTTGCTACTTTACGAAACCTTAATCAGCGTTAAATGAAAACTAAGGTGATTTGCACCTGTCAATAATTTTCGTTTGCTTCTATCAATTGTATCCATAGCTTACTACGTGAACAGTTCCGATAGTAAAAGGGGAAAATGGCTGTAATTATTTATTTTATAAAAAGAATTATGTCAAGTGTTATATCGTTGAAATCATTGAAAAAATGCCGTATGAAGTCCTAATATCGTTTCCATTATAACCCAAATTTTTTGTCATATCTCAAAAAATACAGTTTTAAAAACAATTTGGTCACACTGTCTTATTCACCACATATTTACCTACAACTTTGTTCTTTACACTTTTTTCTAAGGTCAAAAATAACAGAGCTACAGATACCGAAAGAAATAACAAGAAAACAGTTTTTTGAGATATCAAGTTAGCCGTGCATTTTTTCAAAAAAAGCGAAAGATTCATTGGATTGAGCTTGTAAAGCTGCAATTTTTCTCCCATTTGATCGTCTCTCTACCTCCGCTGGTTTCCGAGATCCCCATGCTAAACATCTGAAAAAAGTCTTAGTAAATGGTTTATACTTTTTTAAATAGTTGTCTATTTTGGCAGTGGTACAAAAAGTTGGTATAGCAGAAACACATGTATACATCTTTGAAATGGATGTGGTAGACTCTGAAATTCTTATAGATGGTCGTTAGATTTTCGCTTAACAATTTCTCGTTTCCACAGGCTTCAATCCATCGATTAAATCTTTGCAAATCCACCTGTGGTTTAGGGAAACAATGATTGCTTCATTCCCTATCTCTAAAGTTACCAATACTGCCAACACCTCATACATTTATTCATAAGTTTGACATTATAGTTCCAATGCAAAATGGATATATAAACGGTCGCAACATCAATAGAGCAATCCATCAAGCCTTGTGCGAAATATTGACTGGTATTAACGAGACAGACACCACTGTAGGGATATTCATGGACTTGTCGAAGGCATTCGACAGCATTTGTTGGGACAAGCTTTACGAGAAGATATCGATGATGGGAATACGTGGCACTAGTTTAGAGCTCGTTAAATTGTATTAGGTTGGAGCGCGGTGTACCGCAGGGTTCAATACTTGGCCCATTGCTGTTTCTGCTATACGTGAATGATCTATCAGTAGTATCGCCACATAAAACCACGTTATATGCTGATGATACGTCGGTAATAGTAAGATCGAAAGAAAATGTTAAAAATGAGGTGACCACTGCCCTGACGTCGTATGAAGAATGGTTCAAAAGGCATGATATGACTTTGAATATTAATAAAACTATGCTAATAGATTTTAATTACCACAAAAAAGCCAATACACGATTGCATATGAGGACAATACACTTACCACGTCCAGGAGCGCGAAATTTCTAGGGAGTACTGTAGATGGGCAGCTTAACTGGAAGGAACACGTGGAGTCCTTGGCGGCGAAACTAGCCTCGTTTGGATATGCGCTACGAGTGTTATCTCGAACAACAAGCGTTGAGGCAGGTCTAAGTGCATATTATGCGTACGTGTATAGTCGAATCAAGTATGGAATCATATTTTGGGGAGCCTTGGTGGATGTGGGGGGAGTCTTCAGGCTGCAGAAGATGTGTCTGCGCGGCATCTTCGGTCCGGGCCATAGAACGTCATGCAGAGACATTTTTATGCAAAAGAATATTCTTACCGTTCCTGTGATTTATATGCTAGAGTGCGCGACGTTTGTCCATTTAAACTAGGAACTGTTTAAACACCAGTAACTTATTCATAAGTATAGCACACGTGGTACGGAAGCTAAACGTCTTTTGATTCCGCAAAAGGATTAAAACAATAGTGTCTAAGGGTGTAGCAACACAAGCTATTAAAATATACAACTTCTTACCAAGTGACTTGAAAGAACAATATAATTAAAAAATATTAAAACATATTTAAAAAACGTCTGTATCGACATCTGCGGCAAAACTGTACATATATATTGTGTTGATGAGTTTTTCCCTATCTTTTTGAATTTGTAATGCAAAGGATGGCAACAGTTTGTATTTTAGATTGTTTGTCCTAATTTTTGTTGTTTGCATAATTTTTTTTTAATGTGTTTTGTATCTTGGCTTGTTCAACGCTTTTATTGACATTATTGAATAAAACAGTATTACTATTATTATTATTGGCCAAACCAGAAATATCTTTTGGGTAATAGAAATCCCCACACTCCTAATATACTTTTACTTACGAAGATAAAATTAAAAATAGGTAGGTAATGCAAATAAATAACACTAACAAATACTACAATAATAATTACCAATTTAAAAGAACGGAAAGTCGATCGATTTTTACAATTTCAAAATCAGCAGTTGTTCAATTTCTTTTTGGTAGTGAATAATATCTTAACCACAACGAAACTGAAACATAAAACAAGAATGGCAGCCACGCCAAGACCGCGATCGGAAGGCGCATTATTGGTACCAAGACAGGTACTCGCAATATAAATTTAGCAACATTTACTGATAATTCAAACATCAGCGCTTCTACAGTCGTAATATAAACAAACCGTATCTATGCGCGCCCCTTGTTTGAACCATTTCCATTATTTCCTTACACCTCTTTCGATATAAACCAGTCACAATTACACCTTCTAATGATTCCTATATAATATACATATAAGTCTCCCACAATACCTATTGCATTTAACGTAGAACGGAAAGTACTTCCGTAATGTCACGCACTCGTAATTAATGGTTAAAAAACGACCGAATTACGATAAATAATTTTTGATTGCCCGTTTGACACGTGACCTCTGCTAGGGAGCGCGTGCGGCCACGTGATCGGTCGACCTCGCGACCGGAAACGAATTTTATTTTCCGACGCCCCCTCATTGTGTCCGTGTCACTCGATCCTTTGCGACCCCTTTGTATTAGTTTCCACGGATTCTTATTTATTTTGTGAATACTTGAAAGTCCCATTGACGCGGCGACAGAAATTGAAATTAGATATTATTGGAATTAAAGTCCGACAAAATTGTATAGAGTTCAAAAAGTTTTTATGTAAGGAATAAATTATCTTCTAAAGTCGACTTCTACACGAACACTAACATTAACACCAGTAGAATTAAACTAGCAAGTTTTCAAATTTTCCGTGTTATATTTTTGGATTCAATTATTGAACATTCGACATACCATATACGTCTCAAATGTTAACTAACTATAGGTAAATACTGGATGATTTTTTGCATGAGTTGCTCCACGTACATGTCCGGAGTGTGTTACCTGGGGCTTTATTTAAGGTTGACAATATTTTTGGACTAATGACAAGCTAGTCAAATACAACACATAAGTACTCAAAACCAAATTGTAAGTTGTAGTTAAATCAACAAAATTAGACTAGATACAAGTTTTTTGTTAAGGTTACTTAAAATCTACTGGATGGAATAAGATGTTGTTGACCGACTTGCCAAAATCGGAAATAAAAGGGTTATAGTAATTTCATATGATTTAAGTCACCTAATCGACTGCATTGACAGTTTGAAGAATCTTTGACTTTGATTTTGTGAAGAGCGCAGCAGCAATGATTAGATCTTAGCCTAGTAATTCTCGGTTTTTGTGGGCCTGTACCACACTAGTGTGTAAACAAATTCGTTATGAATTTGTTTACACTTGCCGTACAATTTATAGAATGAGAATAATAATGAATTTCCATTCTTATTCTCTATTAATTAGAAATAAGGATAGGTTGGAAATCGACGTATGTCGGAAGAACACCAATGTAAACATAGCAGATTCAAATTATTGCTTTTAGTACAAAGTAGCTATAGATCGTCTCATCCCCCAAATGCAGTATGGGGTATAATAGCAACTTTTATTTCTTATTATCCTTAGTTGCTGTCATTAACACTATCTTCACTTCCAATTGCTATGTTGCAACTTATTTACACATGGCGGCGTCAGCGATACCTATCTGTCTGTCTATTAGCGTCAACTACTGTCAATCGTTATCGTCGTAGTTTTAAAATATTTTTAGTTAAATTCCACGTTAATTTGTTTATATATAGTTGTTCAAGTCGGTCTTTTTAGAACGCTTCCATCCTTTTCGAGCGTGCACAGGGTAATATGGATATCTTTCTTGATTTTTATAAATTTTATAACCTATACATTTAATTACAGTTTTTACTGCATTAATGGAGCCTGTAGGGAGAAAACGACATAAGGGAGAAAAATTTAGCTTGAAGGGGAAGTGTATGATTGCAAATGTTTTAAATTATTTTAATAAATCTATGAATGTAAGTGCTGCCATTCAAGAAGCAAGTAAAGCTTTGAGTTGCTAAGAGCGTACCATATATAATATAAAACACGAGCAACAAACTGGTTCATTATCAAGTCAAAAGACACCTAAGAAAAGGGAAGGCATACAACTAAATGTGCAATTACAAACATATGATGAGAACACGCAAGCACATATTCGACGTATAGTGCATAGTTCTTTTTTATACAGAATATGCTGCCTACATTAAATGCAATTCTTGCTGCTGTCAATACTGATGATGACCTGCCCAACTTCAGTCGAGCAACTTTACATGGACTGTTACACGATATGGGTTTCGAATTTAAAAAAGTAGGACGTAAAAGTATACTCATCGAACGAGACGACATTATTCGGTGGACGCACAGATACTTACGAGAGTTCAAGAAATTTAGAGAAGAAGGTGCAATTTAGTTCTTGCTATTTGACATTTCTGTAACTTTAATTATTTCAGATCGAACTATAACATATACCTACTGATGAATCATGGGTGAATACAGGGCATGCAATAAATAAAACTTGGACAGACACTACAATTCAAAATAGTCGACAAGCATTTATCTAAGGATTAACTAATCCCCAACCAAGCTTGGACCTCGTTTTGCATTAGTTTATGCTGGTGATGATAACGGATTTGTTCCTGCTGCTGAATATATATATCTCTGCAAGAAAAACACTGCTGATGTTTATTAAGAAATTGCTTCCAAATATACCGCAGAAGTCAGTGATTGTTCTTGATAATGCTTCCTATCACTGCAGAAAATTAGAAAAAATTTCAACGGCAGCATGGAGACAAAACAATATCATAGATTGGCTCCATGAGAAACAAATACCAATCACTGACGATATGCTAAAAAGGGACTTGCTGTTTTGGGTGTCATAAATTAAACCCCAGTATAATAAAAGCAGGATTGAAGAACTTGCAAAAGAAAAAGGTCATGAAATTCTTCGATTACCACCTTACCACAGCGAGTTAAATCCCGTTGGAATGGTATGAACCAAAAATGAATAATACCACGTTTAAGGTAAAAGATATGGAGGAATTAATTCGAAGAGCATAGAGCACTGTAACTGTTAATAATTGGCAAAATTACATCAAACATGTAAAAGATATTGAAAAGGAAATGTGGATAGTGGATAATTTGCAAGATGACATTGAAGAATTTATTATTCATGTAACAGATTCGTCATCATCTGAAGATCAATCGATTCATCGACTGACTAAAAAATCGAGATAAGACATACGTGTGTGTAATTGCTATTCCTTTTTTAAATATTGTTGTATTATATGGGTATTTGTATCATGCACTAGTGTAAGTGGCATCTTTCACAAATTTTTTGAAATTGAAAAGTACTGATTTTAATCTCCAGCGCAGTAATAATAATATTAATTGACACAAAACTCCCGTAACATACGATTACGAACAGCAGATGAGACATTATTTGGTGAAGTCCAAGTGCCAATTTCGAATATCAGACGATAAAACGGGCTGTAGAAAGTGGCAGGATTAGGACAATCATTCTTGTTCTGATGATATTGAGTAGATTAGAACTAGATATGAACACTCGATGCTTCAGGTTATGGTACGATAGAAAATGATACTTCAGGTAACGCATTTGTTTTTTCTTGACAGTAAAGTAAATAGGTATTTACGGATAATTACTGCCAATTACAGATGCAATTATGTTTCATGTAAAATAATCAATTTCGTAATGGTGTCTTCCAACCTTTTGAAAATTTCACGTTTACGTAACCGATATGACATTTACGTGTATGTACATATCAGTGTGTATTCTCCGGTTCTGAGAAGTCATAACGTGGTCATATTGTAGCTGCGTTTTCGCTTCATATTTTTATCAGCTTTTTTTCTCCGAAAGCTTACGCAAGTCACGTTTCTCACCTCCGTAAGTCATTGCGGACAAATTTGTCGGCAATAACACAGCCGAGACGGTATTGGATTTTTTTTTATTTGTTCAATACTGTCTTCGGTGTTCACGTGCGGAGAGGACACGTCCCGGCACCTCACCACCGCACCGCCGAATTCCCACGGTACCTCAATGCGCGTCGGCTCAAGGAAGTCCTGTATTTGAACTGTAAATATCGCGGAGAAACTTGATAACATCGAGAAGATGGAGAAGAGAATGAAGGAATGTAGGCTTTGTACGATCAGTATGCATTTAGGTATGTGTATGCATGTATTCGTGAGTTTATGTGTAATGTACCGGGTTGGTTATCTAATCTATGCATATAACGAGCAATTTCCTATATACGAAATAAGAGGATTTCCTGGAAATTAAAAAAAAATGGTAAATAAGGTAAAGCATTCATAGTTGTTATGCAATACAACGATGGCGGTTGTAATATTTCGAATAATAATAATGTACTTTATTACTATTTCCTGGCAGTTTTAGATCAAGAATGTTTTCCATATAAATCTCTTTTATAATTTTACGTTTAACGAAGGATGTGTGAGTTGTTAATTCAATTTAGTTGTTGTAAGTGGGTGCGTCGTATATCGCTGTAATACACGGTTCTCGCCTTCAATATGATATAACAAAAGTCTTGATCAAAATGTTCTTAAGTACTTCTCTAAGGAGTTCTTAAGTATGGTAGTTGGTCTACTTCTAGTACTTTCGTAGTTACAGGTTCTGATAGTACTTTTGGATCCCTATCAATTTTTACTCCACGTATAGGATGTTGGCTAGAGATGGGTAGTTCGCAGACGACACTAAAAAGCAAAGAACACCCTGCGTCGCTGCGCATGCGTCAAATGAGCGCGCAAAATTAACGAACTTTTAGGGCGTTTGAATTGGTTTTCTTTGTGTCGCATGAGACGTAACACTC